>LTAE01003116.1:17066-39177 GCA_001647135.1 Pontederia paniculata | reverse complement strand
CAAGACTATGTATAAGCCATGGGCTTAGATGTTGTGAGTTAACTTCATGTATTCTCACGATTATATATGTGAGTTATTGATCGTTTTCCGCTGTGCTATATTGCTGTGATTTATCGTCTTCCGCTGTCGTAGTGTATCGTTTTCATGTGCCGCCTCGGGAGCCTCCTCGACGCGTGTCGGATATCGATTCGACCACGTGTGGGGCGTGCTCGCGGGGCGTTACAGTTAACATCAAAAGATTTTATGATGGCGTTAAATTATAAGAATTAGATCAAATTTTGATTAGTTTCCATCGATTTTATTAACGTCAATAGAATCAATGCAGAAAGTGAATCTGGGTCGCGTGATTCGGAGTTCATATATTTTAATTTATAATTATTTAGGAATCACATAAAAATGAGAATTTTTTTTACCGATTTTATGTGATATATATATTTTTTTATTTTTCATCTCTCTTCTATCTCTATTTAAATTAAATTTAACTTTTAATTTTACCTCTTAGCTCATATTTATTGAGCATTATAATTAGAATATATATATATATATATAGTTTTATATTTATTCAATGCAAATAACTCATATATTTTATTATTTTCATTAAATTTTAATTTTAAAAACTATTTATTATTTTATTCTAAGAGTTATGTTATTTATTATAATTATTAACAAATATTTTATCATATTATGTTAATATATTGTATAAAAATAATTTATTACTACATTTTTAATTTAATTAATTTAATTATCTTCATTAATAAAATTATTTTATCTTTTTATTATCACATTCTATTCAAATACTGATTAGAATTAATTTATCAAATTAATATTTTTTTAATTTTTATCATTATTTTCTAGTTCATACAAATACAATTAATTTACCAAATTTACAAGTTATCAAAACTTCTTAAAACTTAAGTTTTAGGACTTATATACGATCAATTAGTTCAAAATAATCCATTTTATAAAGCTTAGCAATATTTCTTAGGGCCCGTTTGGCTAAGCTTATAAGTAGGTTAAAACTACTTATAAGTAATTTTTAGAATATCTCCATGTTTGGTAACTAAAAATATTTACTTATAAGTTGTTAGATAATTACTTATAAGTTGAAAAAAAATAAGCAGGGTCCCCCCGCTTATTTTTAAAGTTGTTGACTTATTAATTTTAACCAACTATATTACTCTTTTATCCATATCTTTTAATATTGTTATCATATAACTTTAAGGGTACATTAGTCAATATTTATTTTAACAAACATTATAACTACTTTAGGGTCCCCCCGCTTATTTTTAAAGTTGTTGACTTATTAATTTTAACCAACTATATTACTCTTTTATCCATATCTTTTAATATTGTTATCATATAACTTTAAGGGTACATTAGTCAATATTTATTTTAACAAACATTATAACTACTTATTGATATTATCAGCACTTTTATCCAAACACGTAACTACTTATATTTTAAAATAAGTATCAGCACTTAAATTGCTTATCAGCATTATTGCTTATCAGATATTTTTTATCAACTAAGCCAAACAGTCCCTTAGTTACTAGCTAGTGCGGAAATTTGTGATAAATTAGGCGAACTTTTATCTAACTTTGCATGATCTTCTTAATTTGCTACAGTCAGTTTTTTTTACTGATTAAATAACTTGCTCCCTTTAATATCTCTTAACTACTCTCTCCATGTCACGTCCAATCATGAAAATAGAACTTAAAGTTTAAAAATGATGAACAAGTGCTCGAGTAATTATTATTTAGCCCATAGCACCCTGGCCAACAAAATATAATACTAATGGGTTAGTTAAGTATGTAGTAATTTGTTCAACTGGTCCTTGGATCGATTGCTTGATTTGTTTAGTTTTTTTATGTATGCTTAGTTTAGTTTATTTCCACCTCCTATTTTTTTATTTTTTTTTTACCTTTACTCAGTTAGGGCCTGTTTGGATGCACAGTAATTTTGAAGTATTTGCTCATTACGTCGTAATATTTTTGTTGACGGATTTTTTTTCAAACAGGTGTTTAGCTCTAATTTTTATCCGATGAAAATACAACGTAATACATAAAAAACGTCGTAAAATAATTATCTACTCCTACCTTCGTTTTTTTCTTTCTTTCTCCTTTCTCTTTTTTATCTTTTTGAAGTTACAACGTATTTAGAAAACTTAGGACCTGTTTGAAAATTTTGTAAAATTTTTCGACGTTTTAAAAAACTGTAGTAAGACACTTTTCTTACTACAGTTTTTTAAAACGTCGAAATTTTTTACAAAGTTTTCAAACAGGTCCTTATTCTATAAATATCATTTATTTGTATTAGACTAAACATTGTTCTATATATATATATTTTGAAAAATTATATACACTACATTATACCTTACAATATTTTTTAAAAAAAAAGAACAATATTTTTTTGGTTAGAAAAAAAACTTATTACTATATGGATATATTACGTAAATGCACTTATTCATTCTAATTGTATGTTTATAAATTATATATTTTTTAATGTTGTAATTTTTCACCTCTTTTCAATTGTTCCTTACTCAAATCTTACATGCTATTATTTTTCAGTTTTATGACTACTTATATATTTGTCCCCGTATTTTATTTCATTGTTCAAAAATTTTGCTTGTAATTCTTTTAGTTCATGGTGGTGTTAAAGAAATATTTAGGAGAAAAATGATAATGCACATTAAAAAAACATATCTCAATATATTAAAAATTTCTCCCTTTGCGATTATAAATGTTATTTGTTTCATTGTCACTGTTAAATACTATCTTCTTTTCAAATATTTTTTTATTTTTATAGTTTAAAATAAAAGAAATTTTCATTTAAATATCTTATGCTATGCAAACGAGTGCAAGAAAAAACGAACGTTCAAATTGAAAAATAGATTAATATTTTATATTTCAAATTAATTAAATATACATATTAAGTGTGCATCTCGTGATTAATTTTTTTTTTGCTCCCTCACTGGCTAGTAGCCCACTTCTTATTTCCAAGGGGTCGTTCGACTTAGAAATAAACTCGAGAATATCTTATTATTTTTTGGAATATAGTCAAACGTCCACTAAAATAAAAATATATTAACTTTTTCAAAAAATATTTCTAAAATTATGAAATTATTATTATTTTTTAAATTTATTCCATATTTCTTATTCTTCTAAAAGATGAAATATCTTATATTCCCTATCTTTTGTTTTTTAATTATATTATATTTTTTTTAATTTTTATACTTATGCTATTACATTTTTTATATTGTTTATTATGACGATCAATCATAAATTATTTATAATTATAAATTTTATTAATTTATACTATGTGATGAAATAAATAATATTATATTATATGACTTTTTTTAAATACTTAATTATTTTATTACTTAATCAAATAATGATTAATTACTATATTATCATAATTAGTAAATAATTAAATTTACAAATATAAATGAAATAAATAAATACTCAGTTATTATTAAAGATATATTATTAATATTATTTATTTTAATATAATATATTTTAAATAAATTTAAATATAAGAATATATTTCTTATTCATATTAATCCAAATGCTAAATGGAATAAGAATAAAAGGAATATACGCAAGAATATTTATTCTTTGTATATATTCCTCTTATATTTATTCTCTAATCAAACGGTCCCCAAGAGTTTATTTGATATGAAAATAACCACGTGAATAAATCTTTTTTTTTCACCAAACACCATTAAAAATGTACTATTCTACCAAAAAACAAAACTATCTTGAAATGTGAGAAATCACTAAAATTTGTTCTCAAAATGAAAACAAAACATTCTTGTCAATGGCAAGAACATTTTTATTTTTCCAACAATTTGACTTTTTCTTAATCCATTTTTTATATTTTTATACTAATAAATGTATGATCAACTATATTAATTAAGTTTTGGCATAGATTAGATTTTGACATAGTGTAATGCTATACATAATGATAAGAAAAATAGTATTATAAGTAATCTAAGTATTAATTAATTATTATATTAATATAATTATTAGTAATAATATATTATTTTTTGAAGATGGTAACTAATAATCTAGTATTAAGAATAGAATAGTGGGAAATACTAAATAGTGATTGCAAATATTACTTGATTATTATACTAATCACAATTATCTAATAATTTATATTTTATTATAATAAAACAAAGTTGACTAACTATTCATTATTGGATAGTTATTTGAATTATTAAAATTATTTTAGAATTTATTAGGCTTTGGAAATTATTAAGTTGTGCTCAAAAGGGTAACATTATACATAAATGATAACAAAATATGATGACTAATATTTAAGTATACAACTTTAAGTATTAAATACATTCTAATATTATAATTCGTGGGTAATAATATGTCATTAAAATATATAATAATGTGAAATATTAATAGTTATCACAAATGCTAGTTAATTTCTATAGAATATCATAATTATTTAGTAGTTAAAATTTTATTAAAAATAAATAAAGAACCTAATTATACGTTATTAGAAATATATTTATTTGTATTGTTAAAAATTATATTAGCATTAATATTTTCTCATTATCTTAAAATTATTTATTTATTCAACTCAATATTTTGTCATTGTACTATTATGGTTATTTTATTAAATTAGGAATAATAATTTAAATAAATATGAAATTACAATATTTTTTATTATTTTATTTTTCTATTATATTTATTTCAATCAAACACTATTTAGTTTAATCATTAGAATACAAATAAATTAACCAAACCTATCACAAGAATAATACTACAAGAATATTTCACCTTTATTTTTTCCACAAGTACAAAATAAGAGAATATTCTTTCTAGTTCCCATCATCCTTATTCGTGCATCAAACATGACCTAAGAGCCTAGTTGAAAAGGGGACAATGTTAAGAATAAGTCATATTCTAACTTTCTTTTTTATCAAACACTATGTTTTTACATGTGGACCTTATAACATTTATTGCGGGCACTCAAAATTATAATAGCATCATGTTCTTGTTCTATGCAAGAACATGATGTTCATGGTGGGTGAATGTCTTTGAACATTTATGGGGGTTAACAAATCTTAATCTTAGAGTCAAATGAGCCCTAAAGGAGCGGGTGAGCCTTACTTTTAAAAATTTTAAAACTTTAAGTGAAACAATATGAATTTTCTTAAGAAAAAAACATATTTGTACATGAACTAAATTGACGACAATTACGTACGAGCACTAAAATGACGACGAGCTAAAATTTAGAGATCATGATGTAATTTTTCTTGAAATGAAATAAGATGCGAGCACATAAAGAAAAAAAATGCTTAAACCCATAGCAGCAGTCACACCATTAAAAACTAAAGTATGAAAATGAATCAGCAACCATGCCAACTGATGTACAAAGGAAAAACAAGAGTCCTTCTATGTAGCCCAACCTTATCAAAGGGCCATAGTTTAGTTTCACAATTCCTTTTTAATGTAATGAAAGAAACTAAAAATTAGAAAATGTTTGATATCAAGTAATGCAAAAATAACAACAATAATCGAGTGAACAATATTTCGTACATTAGTAGTATAGTATAAAAAATAAATCGTATAAGAAAATAAACAACACAAAAAAATTAATGTAATTCAATACTTCCACTTACATCCACAGCCACGGGCAATATTTCTAGAAACATATATTATTGATTCAGGACAAACAAAATATAACATAAAATACAAAAGAAGGAGCTCTAAAAGGAAAAGTTCTCTTTTCAAATTCTCTTTAACTCATTGTCCTCAACTTATCCTCCTTCGAGCTTCGAAAAATTCCGAGGACTTATTCTCGTGTATTCAATAGTGGAGCTAAAATTTCTTCATAGTGGATTCATAATCTATTAACTAGATTAAAATGATTGAATTCTTACAAATATTATACAAAATTGTTTTAATGATGACTTCATTACTAACATAACAAAATAACAATTATGATTTCTCATTCTCATTCGATTGATATTACGTATAATGCAAATCAATAATATAAATTTAATTATGTTAGGATATTAACAAAATAATTGTATTTATGTGCATATTAATATAAAAAAATTAGAAGATCAAGTGAACTCTAAAATGCATATTATTATATATCAACTGTATTTTCAAAATAATAAACGAAGACGAAATATTATGAATAAAATAATATAGAACTAAAAATAAAAATGGAATAATGAAATTTAATGCTTTATTGAAAATGATATGACTTTATCAAAATAAAGAAAAAAAAGATAAACAATTGAAAACGATATTTAACGTTAATCTATAGTGATGACATGTATGACCTGGTGCATAACTTGTTGTATGATGACCACAAAGGTCATGTGCGGGATTAGCACGATGCAATTGGCATGACAACTCCCGTTGACAAGGGAGTGTTGCACTAGACGTGCAAGGAAGAAGAAAAACAGAGGGAGATAGAGAGAAAACAAAGGATTCACGTAATAACTTAACGCCACATCTTATTAATATGTAGAAGCCTATTTATAGCATTATTTTCTAACAAACATTAACTAGAAGATAAAGTCTAATTTGACTAAAACATAAAAACTAATCCTAATCCAACTAAACTAATCTTCTAATCCTAGTCAAGATTAAAAAGTTCCAACATACTCCCCCTTAATCTTGACTTCACTTCAAAGCTTGTAAAGAACTTGTCACCCCGATCAATACTCAATCTGATCTTCGGCTAGAGGGGGAACAACTACGGTCCTTCGAGTAGTTGGTATCTTTTGGCAACCTCTCATTGATGTCGCACACCATCAACCCTCTCGCCCTAGAGTTTTGCTGCGCTCCTCCTTTCGGAGCCGAATCAGATTGGCCTCGATGTTCGCATACCACGAGTCACCACCTTGTTGCTCTCCTGACGTGCGTGTTGTCTATGCACCCCTATAGTCCTCATTGTCCACTGGTCGATCGTTGACACACAGTCGATGAACTCGGCCACCATAGGTTGACTTATCTGACCAGTGTCGCGCTACGCACCCCATATAGTTCTCGCCGTCCACCAGTCGATCGTCAACACACAATCGATGAACTTGGCCATTCACATGCGGGCTCACCTGACAGTGTCATGCGTAGCAACATCGATCGAATGTAGCACCATGTCAGTCCTTCGACATGGACACTACTTCCAACCGCAACAGCATGTAGGTCCTTCAACACGGGTATGGCCTCCGTCCTACAACATCGTGTTAGTCCTTCGACACGGTCTCTGCCTTAGACCTTGAGGGCTCTCCATTCCTGCTAGAACCTGCCGACACAAAGAACTTCCTACATCCAGAGCACCTCGCTCATAGCGCTTCTTTGTGACCTCAACATTCTATAGGATTCGCTGACGCTCTTCCTTTTCATGCGCCCCTGACTCGAGAGAGATGACCTTCTCCATCCTCGGTGACGTCCTCTTCTTTATGATGCTCCTCTGCCACCTCAACTCTTCTCCTGCCTGAGCGTATCTGCCTATTAGCTTTCGGCCACTACCGATGTTGAGTATGTGCTTGCTGCTACAGCCGCACCCGTTCTAGGCTTCTTCCCTGCAGCATGCGATGTCCTTTGACGTCTTTATCCTTGGCGGTCAGTCATGCATCTGAAACGCCTCCTCTGCCATGCTTGAACTTCTTCCCCGCTGGTTCCTTCTTCAGCGGCCGCCTTCTTCTCCTTCTACTCGGCCGCTAGACCTCCTTTGCTAGCTACTTCTCTACCTTTGGCACCACTGGAGTACCCATCCATCCTCTACACCTTCAACGTGTTTCTAGAGTTCAAAGAGGGGGTCGAGCGCATCATACTTACAAACAACTTATTCCTTGTTGGCCACGTGAATTCTGCATTGCATGCATGCATACAAGATGCCGCCAACTTTGATTCTCCAACTCCCCTAGCATCCACAAAGATATAGATGGTTCCTGTCGCTGCTCTCTTCTCATTCTCTGCCAATGCCAGATGCTTCCCTGCCGCTCCCTACCGCACCCTACCGCACCTCCTCTCGTTGCCGCTGCCAAGGAGACTGTCGCCAACAATTTGAATGTGGGATTCTTCTTCATGATGAGCATATAGACACCACCATATGCAACGTTTAGAGGCGCTCTGTTCCTCTAAGGCATCTGGTATGCCATGTTGGAATATCTTTTCAATAGCATCAAGAATGCTCTTACATTCATGAGCAGCTTCAACAACTTTTCCTAGTTTCGAAAGAGACACTGACTTCAAGTAGATAGCTTTGAGGACAAGGCTTGCAGCATGCTGAGGCATACAATGTAACGACTCAGTATGTGAGCGGTTCCCTCTTGAAGGAGGCTTCTCAGGAACAAAAGGCTGCAAACGTTGTATGACTGCTTGGAGGTCTATTTCCTCTTTGATATTCTAGCCTACCAAGGAGTGCTCTTGCTTCCTCGAAGTTGAGAGAGAGACCTTTGCGGAGCGAGGACTCATCCTCCTGGATGTTTCCCTTGTCGAGCTTGGCCTCCACCTCTGCCGTCTTCATGGAGATTCCATTCACGGACACCTCCCTCTCCTTCACCAGCTTCTTCACAGGCATCACCTCCTCCTCTTTCGTGCCCTCGCCCACACCCTTGCCGCCTATCCATAGGACGTTGCTTTCGTCGAGTCGCGGTTGTGGGAGCGCTTGATGCCAACGTGTTGTATGAAGAACTAATCCATATGCAATTCCTCTTCTCTGTTTTTTCTTGCACTTCTCTATTCTTCTTCTTCACAATGTTGTGGCTTTGCAGCACATTCACGAAGCTGCCAATGAACTCACTCGCTGCCGCCGTGACCTCTTCCCATTGCCGGGGATGGCAGCGCCGACGTTCGGACTCGAACCAAGAGCTCTAATAAAAAAGTGTTGCACCAGATGCGCAAGGAAGAAGAAAAACAGAGGGAGATAGAGGAAAACAAAGGAGTCACGCAATAACTTAACGCCACATCTTATTAATCTATAGAAACCTATTTATAGCATTGTTTTCAAGGAAACATTAACCAGAAGATAAAGTTTAATTTGACTCAAACATAAAAACTAATCCTAATCCAACTAAACTAATCTTCTAATCCTAGTCAAGATTAAAAAGTTCCAACATGCACCATGTGCACATGAGTGGATCACACTAGTTATGCCGGAATTGGACACTGACTATGTATGGACAACAATACTAGCACGAAGTCCATGTTGGTGTAGTAAATGTCGCCAATATCTAATAGTTGTAAGAACGAACGACGATCAAAATGGATGTGAACAGTTGGGCGATATCCACACACGTGAAGACCGGGTTGAAGGGACAAACGGTGGAGATGCATCAGCCTATAAAAGGAACGAAGTTATCTAGGAGTCCTTATCCTCTTCGCCAGAAAACTCATTGTTTCTTATACTCGCAGTGCAATTTTGCCGACGAATTCATCTTCTCGGTTCACATCCTTGTGTTCCCTCTCTCGCACTCCCTCCGAGTTCCTATCATTTGCTGTTGTCGCGTCCAAGCCCTCCTGACCATTGTCGACGTCAAATTGCCACCTAATCGACCCATGATGTCCTCCTTGGTAATCGATTGCCAATGTCGATGAGATGAAATCATGACACCACAAACCAAATTGATGATGCAGAGGTCTTCATAGACATCCGCTACAACCTCCCGAACACTTGGACGAGTTGACCGATGCTTCTTTGGCCACCAACATGCTTCCCCTGGTCACTATTGTCGGTGAAAGGTAATGGTGAATGGATGAAGAAGATGAATAATGTCCTTCCCCACTTGATTTTAATCCTTATCGTCGATTATATCTTATGTATTTAATCCTAGCCATTGAATCATGTAAAATCCTAGGTGTAGATCTATTACACATATAAATTAATCCTAATCATCGATGCACGCTAGTTTTGAATCTCAACTGCTACAATTAATTTTAAATGAGACTAAATTCATTTTTAAATTCATGGCAACTGAACTAGCCAAATTAGATCATTTTAATAACGCCAACTATGACATTTGAAGTCGTAGAATACGATATGGACTACTTCACGATAATCTTCAAGATTATGTAGACATCGCTCTGCCAATGTCTAGAAGGAGCCACCGATGAATAGAACACGACTCATGCAACAATAATAGAACAAAGGAAGTAGAGTGATGAGAAAGCAGGAAACTTCATAATAATGTATATGGAGGATAATCCTCATCAAGGTGTTTGGGACACATGGGAGTGCTTTTGAGCTATAGGAAGCTTTAAATAAAAACATGCGTCCAAAAGGGATATGAATATATAATTGTTATTACAAGGTGTACGACAATGTGTCTAATGATGTCAATTAAATGATTGTGAAGACAAAAGACCTAGAAGTTGTAGGGTGTGCATTACCTGAACCCCTACAAATAACATGTGTTAAATAACCTGCCATTGGCCTCAGACATGACTGCCATAGTAGTCCATGTAAATGAGTTAATCAAGAAAGTAAATAAAATGTCCTCCATCTTGACAATTAAACAAGACATGACCAAGGAAAAATAGAAGATTGATATCTTCAAAATGGAGAAAACTACTACAAGGCAAGAGTAGGAGGCTTGTGTTATGCATCATTGCAAGAACGTCACGCTAAACTTCAGCCCCAGGAAGAAGTAGTTCAAGCCCAAGGTTCGAAAGATTCCAAGAGGAGCTTGTCACACTTGTTAAAAGTTTGACAATTTTAAGGCAAATTGTCCTTTCAGAGCACGAGGACATGGCCAAAACAAGGGCCCGCAACATGGACATGGAAACGACCAACAAAACAAAGGCACATTCTTGAACAAGTTCTCCTTCGATATCGTAGTGGAATGCAATGCAACAACAACTCACATTGAGTGATGGTGGATTGTCTCAGGAGCAACTTGTCATTTCCAAGACCAAGAAGGGTCTTATTAACTTCAAAGAACTGTCAAAGGGGAACAAAAAATCTACAGGAGAAACATCACCTGCTTGAATGTAGAAGGTATTGGAGAATATAAGACCTTGGCAACAACTTTATGATTCTCAAGAATGTTTTGTATGCTCCAAGGATTAGGCACAATTTAAATTTTTCCTATTTTGTTACAGAAGAATTTTGAAGTTAGATTCTGTAATGGTCAACTCACCATAGGCAAG
This sequence comes from Pontederia paniculata, assembly GCA_001647135.1. Lineage (NCBI taxonomy): Eukaryota > Viridiplantae > Streptophyta > Magnoliopsida > Commelinales > Pontederiaceae > Pontederia > Pontederia paniculata. The sequence goes on along the minus strand of LTAE01003116.1, from coordinate 28,051 downwards.
AACAAAAAGGTTTATCCAATGGGGAAGTATGTGTCCGGGCATGACCTATTTTGTTTGAATGTAATTAGCAATGATGAAATAAAAGGCTCTTCCCACTGTACTTTGTGTTATACGCTTGATTATGATCTTTGACATGAGATACTTGGACCTCCTAGAAACTAAAAGATGGAGCAAATAAAGAAAATAAATTTAATGTCTAACATATATAGTACAAGGACAATGCCTTATGAGATTTGCTTGACCAATAAGATAATAGTAACCCCTTTTCATTGGAGGGGCAAGGTCATCATAATTATTGGAACTAATTTATTATGATATTTGTGGTGCACTGAGTGGTCCAACTTATAAGGAAAAGGAATATTTCATTACGTTCATTGACGACTATTGTAGATACGGTTATGTCTACCTCTTAGAGAGAAAAAATGAGGTTTTGAAAACTTTCAAGACGTACAAGACAAAAATAGATAAAATATTAGGAAGACCTATAAAATATTTAAGGACAAATAGAGGAGGAGGGTATACCTCTTGGAAATATGAGAATTATTGAAAATTTGAGAGCATAAGTAGACAAACGATGTAGGATACACAATTGGAGTGGTAGAAAGAAAGAACATAACATTGATGAATGCGGTAGGGCGGTATGTTGTCCCACTCAATTCTGTCTAAATTATTTTGAGGTAAGGCAATGATGACTCAAATTGCATTCAGAACAGAATTCTCATAAAGTTCGTAGAATCAACGTCATATGAATTATTGAATGATAGGAAGCCCGAATCAGACCATCTTCGAAAATGGGGATGTAAAGCACGAGTATTAGTTCTTAATCAACTTAGGGACAAGCTGGACTTTAGGATGAAAATGTGTATGTTTATTGGATATAGTGAAAAAAATCTAAAGGGTACAAATTCTTCCACACATAAAAGGGACTCATAGAGAGTCGAGATGATACTTTTTTTAAAAATGAAAAAGTGCATGTACAAGAGGACGATGATTCTTTGGCAATTTTAGAAGACCATAGAGACAACTCTAGAGACACATTGAATTATCCAACAATAGGAGTTGAGTCTATACATAATGATATATCGTTGGAAAAAGTGAAGTAACCTATTATTATTGTGAAAAAAAATCCAAAGGGTACAAATTCTTCCACACATAAAAGAGACTCATAGAGAGTCGAGATGATACTTTTTTTAAAAATGAAAAAGTGCATGTACAAGAGGACGATGATCCTTTGGCAATTTTAGAAGACCATAGAAAATCTAGAGACACATTGAATTATCCAACAATAGGAGTTGAGTCTATACATAATGATATATCATTGGAAAAAGTGAAGTAACCTATTATTATTGTCGGTGGACAAAACTCACACATTTGGATGATTATCTTTTGTATGGTTGCGAAGCTTCGTGTATTCTATCGATGTTGAGATAGAGGATAGTACAAATTCTATTACTTATAAAAAATTATCGCTTCTAATAATTCAAAATTATGGTCAACCACAATGAAAGTTAAAATGGACTCTGATCGAAACAAAATATGGGTATTATGTGACTTGCTAGAAGGTAGGCAATCCGTGAAGTGCAATTAAATTTTCAAAAGAAATTATCAAGTTCATGATTCTCTTGATATACATAAAGATAGATTGGTGGTCAAATGTTATACTCAGCAAACCAGAATAGACTTTGAAGAAACTTATTTCTTAATAGCTAAGTTTGCATCCCTTTAGACGATTTTAGCAACCATAGCATATATGGGTTTGGAGTTATTCCAAATAGACGTCAAGTCAACTTTCTTGAATGAAAATTTATCGGAAGATGTATATATGCAACAACCCAAAGGTTTTCAGGTGAAGGGTCACGGGAATAAAATGTATAAGCTAAAAAGAAGTTCTATGAGATGAATGTCCAATTTTGTTTTAATACAAACAAATTGAATCTTTATGTATACATCAAGAAAAATGAAAATGAAAGTAGTTTTCTGATATTTGTCGCCATACGTGGATGATATCTTGCTTGTTGAAAATGATGTATGAATGCTCAATGAATTAAGAGTAAATTGAGCAAATAATTTGAAATGACAGACATGAAAAAAACATCCTACGTATTGACCATTCAAATTACCCGTGATAGAAACTCAAAAAGTTTGAGCCTAAGTCAAGGATAATATATTAATAAGATACTAAAAAGGTTTGGAATGTAGAATTGCAGGTCAATACCCACATTGCTAATAATTGAGAAAAGACTTAGTAAAAGTCAATGTCCCAATGGAGGGCAAAAACGCTTAAAGGAGCCCTATGTAGAAGTGGTGATAAGCTTGATGTAGGCAATGCTCTGTATGAGATTCAATTTCACTTATATTGTAAGCCTAGTTAATAAATTTAAAGTAATCTCGAAATGACCCATTCGAAGACTATTAAGAGGATACAATGATATCTGAAAGACACAGTATAACATAGGTTGACATAACAAGCAAACACACTTGAGACAACAAGATCTTTATATGTTAATTTTGGTGATGACATAGATGATCAAAAGCCTACATCATGTCACTTGTTTCTTTTAGATGGTGTAGTCATCTCTTGGGACAGTAAGAAACATGGATGTGTGATAAGACACATATAAGAAGCTGAGTACATTGCTCATAATATATCAACCATCAATGGAGCACGACTCAAACATTTTCTTTTGGAATTAGAACTCATTTTGGTCATAATAGGATCATCATGGATGTACTATGATAATCAAATAGTCATAAACTTGATACACAATGAAGCCAACAATTCAAAAGAAAAGCTCATTAAAATTAAATATCATTGTATTCAAAATATTGTAGATAAGAAGAAAGTAACAATGATCTATGTGTCTATGAGTGATATGTTGGCTAATTCTCTCATAAATAAAATTATAAATTTTTTATCAAACACGAGGGCTCGATGAGACTCAAAATTATTTAAGTCAGTATGAAGTATTCATGAATAGTAAACTTCAAGACAAAATCTCCTCGATGATTAAGTGAGATATTGTTGTATGATGACCATCGAGGTCATGTGTGAGATTAGCACGATGCCATCACCGCGATAGCTCCTATTGATACTGGAGCACCACGTGCACAAGCGAATCACACCAGTTACATTGGAATTGGATAATGTCTATGTGTGGACAATAATACCAACAGTCAGTCTATGACAGTTACACGGACAAACAACGATCAAAACGAATGTGAATAATTAGGGATATCCACGCGCGTGAAGTCCAAAGTTGAAGAGACGGATGATGGCTTACATCGTTCGGGAGTCCCTATCATTTCGTCGAAAAACTCGTTCTTTCTTATACAATTGATCTTAGGATTGATTGTCATAAGTAGTCTATTGAATGATTGCATCTACACAAAACATATCTTTTCTTCCCTACTAGTTAGCTGTTGAGATATGAAAGTGTTATTATTGGAAAGATTTAACTAAACTAGTTTATAATGATTGAGTAAAGATCTTTAATTCTATTCATCGAAAAAATAAGATCTTTAATTCTGTTAGTGCATGTTCTCTTGTTTACTCATATTATAATAAGATGATTGTATACTATGCTCAGAAGTTCCTGTACGCCGAAAGTTTTCTCTGATACGCCAAACTAATGATCTGTTTCAAACTGCACAAAGGGGAAAACAATTACATCAACATGTCACCAGGTGCATTACATGATGACAAACCAACACAATGCCACATGAAAAAGGGCAATTATTCTTCAACTTACCTTCAATTTCCTGATACTTTTGTCTGAAAGTAGGAGAGTTGAAGAATAACAGCATTATGTTGCAATGAATATTAATTTGTTTTATATTTATCGTAAATTTAATTATTATAATATCGTAAATTTATTAATTTATAATTGAATCATATATATATATATATAAATAAAAAGCGGGTGTCCTCACGTGTTTTTTATGCCTCCGCATGAGCCGCCAGGTGCTGTGGGCTCGTGGCCTCGTCGTGAGATCTTGGAGTCGAACGTTGCTTCTGTCCGCATATATTAATATCTAGGATACAATTACAGCCGTTCATATAACCATCTCCCCCACGTTAACGTCAGATCCGATCTCGCACAAAGATACTATGCACTCATAGCAAAGACGCCCAAAGGGTAACGTTTCCAGTGACTCGCTTTAACGTTCCAAATGGTTCATGTCCTCGTTCGTGCACTCGCATCCATCCTGCCACATCTCCGTGCTCCGGTGCTCCGTATCCTGCTCCGACGACGGCGACGACAACACTGCAGAGTTCTAAAGATCCAATTTTGATCTGAGCAGGTTCATGCTGGGGCCATGGGCGCCCTGCTCTCGTGCATTTGCGACGCGAAGCGGCCTACGCGCCGCAGCCGGAGGAGGGCCGCCCGGAGTCCCACGAACCTCTTCGCGGCGGTGGAGGCGCTCGGCCTCCGGCCAAGCCAGCGTTGGAGCACCGGGAGGAAGGACGTACTCACGAACAAGCAGGCCCTGGCGGCCGCTAAGCTGATTCTGGAGCAGAGCGGCGCCGCAGCTGCCGCGCCATTCGACCGGTCGTCATCGCTGAGGTTCCCTGGACAGAAGAAGCATCAGCAGGGCCTGGCTCGGAGCGTGAGCTCGAGGCCGCGGGGCCTCGCCGATCCGGTTGTGCAGCCGCAGCAGCTCCTCGACCAGGTTAAGATGGCATTACCTGTTGAATAAAGCTTCGAACTCTTTATGTATGTTTCGGGATTAAGTTTGATGCTTTGTGTCTGTTTATGTTTACAAAGATCAGCTTGGTTGAACGGCAAGGTGATGCATTTAGCTTTTTAGCAAAGTTTCTCTGTTGTAATTTCAGAATTTTAAGCAACAAGGGAGTATGAGTAGAGTACTTCAGTTTGGGAAATCTTAGAACTGACGATGAGACATATCATGCATGAAAGAATCAGGGTCTGAGTACATATCTTAAATGCCATTTTGGCTTGTTAGAGCATGAAACACAAAAGGTGAAGAAAAAAAGTCCAAGCTTTGCTTATTGATACCAAAATGTTGCCATGTTTCAAGCATTTATTGATTTCAAATTTCATATGGTCGTTGAACATGACCTCCTATTTTACTCTTCCATTTTACTATAGTACTCTTCATAGAATTTTGGTTGGTTGCATGTATCTATACATGGTTGTTGAGGTTACTTGAACATGGTATCATGGATTCATATATTTCATTGAGTATTTTTGTTATAAGCAGAATCCATGTACAGAATCTCCTGTAGTTTCTTAATTAAATGGTACATTCTTTTTGTTTTTGTTTTCACTGATCAACCTATGCAGAGTATAAAATTTCAGTTTTGTCCTTATCAAAACAATCAGTTTTCTTTTGATGCTAGTCAGCACTTCCATGTTAGTGTATCTTAAGAATTCTATTCAAATCCCTTCTCTTATTCCCCTCTAGATCTTTCAGTTTTTGCATGCAAATTTTGTTCAGAATCATTAGTGACATCATTAGATGTATTATTATGCCTAAATACTTATTTATCTCCATAATCCATGCAACTAAATTGTTGTTTATTAATTAATATAATTCAAGAGTAACCTATTTATAGATTCATCATACTATCTTGTTTGACATTTGCAAATGAAAATCTTTCCGTCGTGTATAATTTATTAGCTCCGTATGTTTGAGCAATGAGACTAATGTCTGGTGATATTGTCCCTAATCTCAGAATATTGGCAGATCAACAACTACCAATGTTTCTGTTTGTTTCTCCAAAAACAGTGGGTAGAATCAGTCAGCCATTGTATGAATTGAGAATTATGCCCTTAAAGAAAAGATTGCTAGAGAAAGACATCTAAAATCCTCTTTAAATATTTGAAAATTTCTATGCTAAGGAAGAGGCACCAGTTTGTTTTCTAATCTTTATTATATCATTCAGAGAAAATAAACTTATTTGCTTGTCAACGAGGCATAGAAGGTAACTACTAATAATGCTGCAGTGTAGAGGTAATGTATGTAACCAGGGCGATAACAAGTAGAATGTCAAACTGTTGCAGGCCATTTTGATGTCTTCCTTTTACTGCATCATCCTGAAAGTTCATCAATTTTTCTTACAGGATATAAATATTGATAAATTGGAGAGCAACTACTTTGTTCTTGTTCATGGTGGTGGTTATGGTGCATGGTGTTGGTACAAAACTATAGCACTTTTAGAGGGCAGTGGATTTAGAGTCATTGCTATAGACCTCATAGGATCTGGAGTTAGCGCTTTCGATACAAATAAAGTGACAAGTCTCCCGCAATACGCGAACCCGCTTACAAGTTTTCTTGAAACACTTGGTGATCGAGAAAAGGTTTGACATCTGGCTTTACTGATTCTGAGAAAAATGAAAAAAAAGGATCTTGCAACCATCCTCATAGTAAACCATATTAACTGAAAAGCTGTTATTTCTTAAAGACTTTCCTAACCTATCATGTTCATGTATGCATCCAATAGTTAATGACATGCAAACTTCTGAGCTAGGATGCAAAAAGTTATCTCCCATGAATCAAATCTTAACTGTTCCTTTTCCGTAGAACTTATTGGTTCTATTATTCATTTTCAAATGTAAAACAAAAAGGTCAGATGTCTAATTTCTCTGTAAATTTCAACATAGCTAAGCTTCTTTTAAGTGCCACCTGTTAAAGTCCAATCAGAAGATACAACTAGTTCCTATAATCCTTTATCCTCTTTCTTCATATATTTTAACTGTCATATTTGTCCAATGGTATGAGTAGTTTCTCTCTATCTAAACTTTGCAATATGTTCATCTTTTAAATTAAATCTCTGGGCCGAATTCTACTAACATCATTGTAGTTGGCTTCTGAAGAGTTTGTGATCTTTCCCATGTCTTCATAGTACATTCCTGTTGTTTGTGAAGTATCACTATTTCTTAAATAGATAGCTTGGTTTCCTAAGTCTTTGGCATTTCAATTCTGGAGAGGAATTTGTAAATAAAACTCTAGTAAGAAAATTATGGCTTTGATTTCTATTTCTGAATAAACAGATAAAAAAGTTTTTCTACAATATATATACATAAAAAACCATGAAATTTTTAAGAAAAGGAAAATCTTAGAATAATATAATCGGTAAATCTTGCTTATGAAATAATATGATTGTTTGTACTGCAAGAAATCTGATTGTATCAATGTAGTAAGGTGGTAAAATTGCCTTGTTGCCAGTCTATTGAGGTGCTGATATTAGATGCATCCTTTTCGAGAACATATACAAATATCTGAAATTCTAGTACTTATTGGTTTTCTTACATTTCAACCAGGTGATTTTAGTGGGACATGATTTTGGTGGTGCATGTATATCTTATGCCATGGAGAAGTTTCCAAGTAAAATAGCTAAAGCTGTTTACCTTTGTGCATCCATGTTAAATGACGGCGAGAATATATTTGACATGTTCTCAAGAGAGGTGTGTTATTGTCCTTGAAATTTGTCCTTACACAATAAGACAACTGAAACGTAGAACAGATGTCTTAGTGATGTTGATTAATCATTTTCTGTCATTTCTTCTCAAATGAATCCAGAATTTTTGCTTGTGTTACATGCTTTGGTATCTTCTATACGGTCTTTCATGGTGAACTTGTTGTAAAGCTTGCATAGCAATGCCTAGATCAGAAGAATAATTCAGTATGTGCCCGAGGCCCAACTGTACAAATTGTTCATTTACAGGCAACACAAGTAAAAAAACATCAGCTGCAACTCAATAAGGCTCTACAGATCAAACTTACTGCTTCAATTTTTTTTATATCTATTCTCCTTCAGAAATTGACATATGTTAGAATTTCTATTATAGGCTGGAGGGAATGATTTGATGCTACAAACTGAGGCTTTTGTGTATGCCAATGGAAAAGACCACCCTCCTACAGCTATAGACCTGGATAAGTCCTTACTGAAAGATTTGTTACTCAACCAGAGTCCTTCCAAGGTACTTATCTTGCTATGAACCTACCAAAATTCAGGTCATGGAAATGCTCATGTTGGTTTCTTTTCTGAAGGATGTCTCACTGGCCCTGGTTACCATGAGACCTATTCCATTTGCCCCCCTGCTTGAGAAGCTCTTGCTTACTGATAAGAATTATGGTTCAGTAAGAAGATTTTACATAGAGACCACCGAGGACAGCGCAATACCTCTACCACTACAGCGCAGCATGTGCAATGCCAATCCACCGGAAAAGGTTTACAGACTGAAGTCAGATCATTCGCCGTTCTTCTCGAAGCCACAAGCTCTGCTGAAGCTCCTCGTCGAGATATCAAGATTGTCGTAGCTCACATAGTTTGCATGTTACTGTTAGTGATAGTGACGACTCATTGTTGAGCATCATTCCCTTGCTTCTTTTATCTTTTTTCTTTGTCTAGGCACCTGGTAAAGATTGTTCTTTAAGGATAACTTGATGTCCCTGTATTAAGGATAAATGTGTGTGAGAATAAATTTGTTCTGCTCATTTTTTTTTTAAATTAGGAAAGTGTTTGGTTAGTGTTTGAATGAAACAAGAATACATTTTTTTTAAAATAAGTAAATATATTATAATAATAATAATTAATAGTTATAATAATATAAATTGTAGATTATTATATTAATCTATTTAATAATATTAAATTAAGTTAATATTAGATATTGAAAAAAAATGAAAAAATTAAATAATATGAAAAATATTAAATAATAATTTGGGAGAATCTTAATTATATGTTTTGAAATTTTACTATCATTAAAAAAATATATATGATAATTAATTAATAATTTTACTTAAATAAGTGTTTTTATTAAGAAAAAAATGAAGAAGTAATTGTTCCTCCTTATAACAAGAAGCCATTGACCCAACTTTTTCATAATCCAATGCAAGATACAAATGACCGACGTCATGGTGACCTTGTCTGATGCCATGACCCTATTCTAAAGGGAAAAAAGGGAGCCTACTTAGCACTTTTGTTAAGTAGACTACTTAGCGGTGATTCAAATCGTCAGATTCATTTTTGACGGTTCAAGATCAAATTTAAAAGTTTAAAATATATTTTAAAAGTTTGATCTTGAACCGTAAAAAATAAATCTGACGAGTTGGATCACCGCTAAGTAGTCTACTTAGTAAAAGTGTTAAGTAGACTCCCCAATCTCATTCTAAATATGTTTGGCTGGGGATGGGAACAAGGCCTTGTTCACATCTTTAACCCCATACTAGACAGGTCTAAAGTGTACTAAGTTTATGATTTTATCCTCGTACATTGAAGCCTGTTAATGTCCAAGATGTAAGATGAAAACATGCTAGTAGGACAATTTCCTTGATTTCTTTGATATTGTACATTTTATTTATAATGTAGATTGCAACATAATGTAATTATGAAAACTAGCTGGATTATGAGGATATTAATTGATCATATTATTATTTGTTGAGCTAATATTATCCTCATGATCTGATTGGTACAATTGTTTGACATTTGTGAGTGTATATTTTAACAACCAACTCAAGTTGGACTGTCGCGAGAGTAGAGACACAACTTGTCACGAGAGAACACAAACGTTGGCCGAACAAAAACTTTATTCACAATATCCATGACTTAATCTTTAGAGAATAGGAAGAGACATAATGTATAGATGAAATAATTAGACAAATTTGTTATGTTTAAAACTTTCTGCAATATAATATACTACCAAGTACTTTTAATTAATAATTTTGTTTTTCTACATTCGAGAAGACCCCTCTAAACATAAATGTGTACAAAACTTACTTACTTAGTAAAAGATAACTAATTAATTTATTCTACGTAAACACCAATTTTGAATATATATATATATATATATATATATATATATATATTTGTATGTGTGTATATATTAGATGAGCTTGGCATATGCGAGAACAAATTATGATTTATAAGTTTTATTGGAAAAAATGAGTTATAGTTTTTACTTTTTAGTTTCAAGCAACAATCATGTTGTCAATGAAATGAAAGTCAATCTCAATATGTTTCATGCATGCGTGAAAAATAGGATGTATCACATAACACCAATATTATCACACCACAACACTAGAGATTATGGAAGATAGATTCCAAGTTCATCCAATAGTGATATGATCCAAATCAATCCAATAGTTGCATCAGCTAAAGCATGATATTATCATTTTGTTGAGATCATGATATTGACTTTTGTTTTCCGATGATACATGAAATTATATTAGCCTTGAGAGAAATGGCAAAACCTTTAATAATTTTTTATCATCTAATTAACTAGCCCAGCGAGCAATAATTTTTTGTTTAAGATGTATTATGATGTTTTTTAGATAATGGTGTATCCTTTAGGAGATACTAATATAAATTATTCGATCTAGATATTATATAAGTTTAAAATAAAAGACTAAAAAATATAAGAAAAAAATAGTGCAAAAATGACTAAAATATATTTAAATTAAATTATTATTTTGTATATTCAAATATATAAACTAACACCAAATAAATATGTATAAGTTTATTTTTTTATAAAAAAAATATATTTAATACATTTACTCACTATAAAAAATGAGTCTATAAATAATAGAAAATTACATGTTAAAAATGTCCTAAATAATAATTAAAATTTCCTTCTTACAACTATCCTTTATTTTTTTTCTACTATTTTCGTTAACTATATATTAAGTTTTATGTTAAATTAGAATTATGAATTCAAACCTACCATGTTTTTTTTTATTGATTGAATTTATTAACCATTATTAGAAAGGAGCCAATTTTATGCATATAATTAAATAATTAACTTTAAAAATAGAAGGAGATATATAATTAAGTAATTATTTTATTTATTATCCATCAAAGGGTTCAAATTTATTACTATGCATATATGAAAAGATTCTTTTCCATAAATCTACATGTATGTATATACTCTTTAATTTTTTCTAAAAAAGGAAGGGGCTAGAAAAGGTAAAATCTACTATTACATGCTGTAGTGTTTATATATATATATATATATATATATATA
>LTAE01003116.1:0-15227 GCA_001647135.1 Pontederia paniculata | reverse complement strand
ATCAGTCCAGACTAAGTTCCCTCACAAATTCGTGATCATCAAAATAATCTTGGGATCCTAGATTCAACAGGAACCATTTGTAATTTTTTCGAAGGAACCCATGTACCACTATCCATAAAGGAACCCAATTCCCTCATGATTAAGGACCAATTCATCCTCTTCATGACCAATTCAATCACATGCAACATTTATTTTTAAATCTTATTATCATAAAAATCTAAATTTTGTACTTCATGCAATAATCAAGACTTAACACAATAAAAACTTATTTAACAAAATCTTTTTGATAGTGTGAACACGACTTGCATTCTCATGGACATGATCTGTTTTGTGTTGGAACACGACTCGTGTTGACAACGGACATGGTCGATGTCATATGATGTGCGGTCTGGGTTCGAGGTGACCTGACCCGTGTTCAGTTCACGTTCAATTTACCTCCGTCAACACGACCAGTGTTCAAGTAACACGGCCTAAGTTATGCATGGCATTGACATCATCGAGGAACACGACTGTCATTGTATGACACGTCCATTTCCATAGCAGCGAACACGACCCGCATCAAAATGTGGTCCGTGTCACGATCGTCGAACCGATTAACTCCGATGATGTTGAGGAACATGGCCTACGTCAAGGGCGATGTGGTCTGTTTTTAGTGCTTCATTGTACTCCCGTGAACACGAACGATGCTTTAGACGGCACGATCTTTCTTACCTACAAACACCAATCTGTTTTCAATCGGACGCAATCCACTTTCGAATTCAGCTTTCGTTGATAGTTGTAGATTCTCATTCTCAGTTGGACATAATTTCATTAACATTTAAATGATAATAACTCTAGCATATACATATGATAATTCCTATAGTTGATCCTCCAGTTACATACCTTAGTTTGTAGTCCAATAATCTTCCTCTTTGATGTTCCTTAATCCTCGTTCCTCCCTCATGGTATGACCTCCTCCTTTTTTTAGAGAGAGAGAAAGAGAAAGGGTGAGAGAGATGTTGATGTCTTGGGCTCGAGAGAGAACACAATGATGTCCTCTCTCTTGTACCCTTTTCTTTATAAGGGTTTTGTAGGAGTAATATTAGTCCAATTCAACTTAGTTCTCTATCTTTTGATTCTGGATTAGTTTAAACTATTATTTTACTTTATCTCGAATTATTAAATAATACTCTTAATCTGATTTGGACATGGTTTGGGTGGGCACAACACAACCCGTGTTCCTCCTTAATGCGATCCTCGTTGGATCTTGTTTTTATCCCTTTTTGTAATGTGGTCTATGTCCTATCGGGACACAATTTGTGTCCTTCATGGACACAACCAACGTTGAACTATACTTTGACTTTGTTTCATCTCTACCCTCAACACGGTCCATGTCCGTATCCGACATGGTCCGTGTTGGACCATCCTTTATTCTTTTTCTTATATTTTGTTCTTATTATTTTAACTCTGTGAATTTGCTGGGTGTTATAATATATATGTATATAGATAGATAGATAGAGAGACCTTCAACCCAACTATCTAATGATTAGACCCAATAAACTCCTACCATGTTCATGAATTATTATTCATAATAAATAAAAGAAATCATCCATTTGCGATTAAAAAGTTTATTTTGTTACAAAAAATTGCAATTTGTGCAATTTTTTGATTGTAAATGGGAAACATTTTATTGTACTACGTCAAAAAATGTGATCGTTACATTGTTCATCCATATCCTAATACAACTAGCATGCAGAAATTGACCTTAATTATTACATATTTAATTGTATAGTTTGCTATTTTAAATTAATTTAAGAGTATTATGGTTATTGTATTTTTTGTTAAATTATCAACTTTAAGTTATCAAAAAGCTCAACTACTTATTATCATCCAAACTTGTAACAAGTTTTTTTATAATCAACTTCAACACATAAGTGCTCATTCATTAACATTATAATTTATAATATCAACTTATTTATATATAAAATAATAACTTTGTATTTAAAAAGACAACACATGTGAAGTTTAATTTCATCAATAAGAAATGGACAAGGTAAATAAATAACTTTTGAAATGTGGAAATAGTACATTATCTTGTTTGATTACTTGCTATTGAAAAAAATGATATTTTCTTAATTGAACTTAAAATGCTAAATAAAGGAAAGGATAAATGAGTTTTCCCTAACAAAACAACTAGAACATAGACATGACATTCGAACATTCTGATTTTGTTTCTTTAAAGAAATAATATTTTTTACGAAATAAGAAACTTATTCATGTGTATGGTTGAAGGTTTATTGACGTGATGGAAATCATCAAATATATGTTTACCTATTCAGTAGAGGCTCATAATCCTAATATATAAAAAATATAATACAAAATTAATTGCTAAATAAAATCATCGATAATCAAAATACAAATTTACCAATATGCACATAAAGTTGTAGGTCATGAATATTTTGATTAAGTAGAAAAAAGAAAGAAGAACACACATTGCACAATTATGTAGCTAGCATTTTGTTTTTCTAGACAAATTAACTAATTATCTTCCAAAACATAAGCTACTAAAAAGATATTCATTTTTAATCTAGCTTAACATATCACCTGAACCATTAAAGAAGTTGAATATTCTTTTTCTTGTTAAGGAGCATGTATTTAATCTTCATGAATTTTGATTATTTATGCATAAAGTATCCTCATGTCAAATTATTTTATTTAACTTAATTAATTCATTAATGTCAAAATAATCTTAATCCATTTGTAAATACAAGTTATATTTGAAAGAGATATATAATCAACGATGATAGGATCTGTATTCACTCAATGTGATCATACTCTGTGTCTCAAATGATTGTTGTTGTTATTGTTGAAATTGGTGTCACCATTAGAATTATCATAAAAAGTTACAATGAAACTTCTTCAATACATGATTACTCATAAATGACTTGTTTAATTAGTTAATAAATTCATCATTCTTTGAACCAAAGGTGGAATGACGGTGATTATATTCATTCGTATCATAAGAGATGACATTTCATTAAGTGAATGCATTAAACTAGATATGGAGATACAAAGAATTAGGTGTGAGCATAAATAAAAAAACTTAACTGTCCAGATCTGGACCGACTCGATTTTTTGGATTTTCTTCCAGGACCGATTACTATTCAAGTCGGGTTCGAGTCAAGGTCCAAAAAATCCGATTCGATTTGGGTCAAGATCGGGTTATTATACTAAATACCCAGTTGACCCAATTCGGTATTCTAGTACAATAAAAATAATATTATTCATATGATATATTCAATCATTATTATATTTTGAAAAGTATATATTTGATTATTTGTTTAAGGTAATATTAACTTATTATATTTGGCAATATAATTCTATGTCTGAAGTTTGATACATATACTTTAATTATAGATTCTATATATGATAATATATTTTTATATTTTTATGTTTAGATAATTTTAGAAAAGCATAATTGAGAAAATTGGAATATTTGATCTAACTTTTTTATTCAAATCGAGATGATTCCATTTTTTATTGCAATCAGATTAGGAACGAGACTTGTGTTTTATTTTTTGGCAAAATTTTGGTCATAACTGGGATGATCTCATTCTCGGCCCATACCTAATTATGCTCGTCCCTACCAAGAATTGTGAGAAAGTTAATCTCTTTAACTAGTTAGAACAAACAAGATTGTTACACATGGGTAAATTACACAAATGTCCCCTCAACTTTACTCATTATATTTATATTTTTTTCTAACTTTTTTATGTAGACAATTATCTAACAATATTATATCTTTCTATAAAAGATATAACCAAATTTTGTTAAGTAGAATTGTTGTCCATTTCATAAAATAAAATATTATAAAATAAATAATATAAAAATACTATAATATATAAAATAAATAATAAATTAATAAAAAATATAACAATAAGGGATTCCCCATTAATTAGCCTACCCATGGTGGTGCCGGTGAAGAAAAGGAGTAGCCGACTTGAGCTCTCAATCAAAGATAAATGGAGGACTCCAACTCTCCTTTGTCATCCAGGAGAGAGGGAGAGGGGTACAATCCACTTCCGACAATGGGGGCACAATCTTTATTTTTTACTTGTTTTTGTTTTTCATTTTTTATATATTATAGTATTTTATATATTGTATTTGTTTTCGTCTTATGCTTACATGTAATTGTTTATGTTATTTTCGGCTATATGAATGATATAGATAATATCTTCATCATAAAAAAATATGTATAATTGTTAGGGGACTGAGAGATAAAAATATGGTAAAGTGGATACCACAAATGCAAAAAGAAGTTAAAAACAACAATGGTATAGTGGATAAAATTGGAAGACCTTTAGTGTAATTTATCCTATTATGAACAACTAAAATGTTTAATTTAATAAAGTAACTTATAGGTGTTCTATTTGTATTTTTAACAAAAGTGAAACTAAAAAAAGGAAACTAACTTTAATTTATTTTTAGTTTATATTTTGAAACTTACCTATATTGATATTGGACATCATTTTAATTATATGAAGTGAAAAAAATGACAGTAACATGTAATTTTAAAATAAAAGATTCAATAGAATTATAAAATATGCACATATGTTCTTTCAATTATTTCATCAACTTAAAAATGTGACTTTAGTTTCTTTCTTCAACAAAATATATAGTTATTATGATATATGATATTGATATAGATAATGCAAAAAATATAAATTTCTAGTGAATTAAACTAAAACATTGTTGCAACAATTTTTAATTCATCTTTGTGTTCGATTTTAAAATATAATATTAAGTATAAAATAGTTAGAAAAAAAGTTTTTTATAGAATGACAAATTTGGTGAATGTATTTGAGTAAATTGGGATGTCGATTATATTGATTAATCACCTAAAATATTTTTTTACATTTAAACTAAGATATGATTCACTACCACGTATTGAATGGTTAAAGGTGAACCTTCTCATGATTCATAACATCTCCATCTTTTAATTTCAATGCATTCATTCGATATATCATTCATAATTTCATAATTTCTTATTGCCACTAGTTCATTTTCTTCCCAAAGAATGACAAGATTTGTTTGGTCTATAAATTGAACAAAGTGATAAAGAAGAAACAAACATTCTTCATAAGATTACATGGATTGGAGGAGAAGCCTCATCCCAATCTTCTATGAAGATCATGGTGGTGACATCAATATCCAACAATAATTATTTATGACTCAAAGTTCGAATCCCATTGAAAAGATATAAATCACATAATGGTAAGTGCATATCTTTCTCCTTTAAATTTGTCTTATATTTGTGAATGGGCTATGTTTACATACATCATACATTATTAATTAATTAATTAATTATATAATAAATTTGTGTAAGTTTATATAAAAATATAACAATAAAATTTGATCCACAAAGATTGACTACACACCTCTTAACAAAGAAAAACAATCTCCGACCAATTCAATTAATTAAAAATCATTTGTCAACTGATTTTATGTGTCGTTTCCACCTCTCTTAGTGTAGAAGACTTATGTTTCCTGACTTAATTTGGTATGATTTAGTTTTCTCATTATTCTTCATTACTGTTATCTGAAGTATTCTTCATTATTAGTATCATTTGGATATGTGCTAATGATATTTCCTTATCTACTAATGATAAATTTTATATGACTTTTTCTTCTTCAATATTTGTGCAATATATATAGTATTTATATGGTAAAGTACCTACACACTCATCTCATGTGGGATCATGCAAATATTAACAATAAGTTGTATATTCCCTTGTAATACTCAATGTCTATGATGGCTACATATACCCTATGGTCCAAGCTACATTCTTATAAAATTAATGTATCTTATGATTTTAAAACTAACATATTGAATTATATATTTTAGTTAAAATATTATATGCATTGACATATACATATTTTTTTATGATAAAATTCATTTTATTATTTATTTTTTTAAAAAAATGTTAAATAATGACCTAATGTCTTTGAGAAAACTCGATAGGAATGATATTTCTTTCTGTGAAACTTTTAAACATTACTAAATTAAGAGTCTAAAAAAATTTAAGAAAAAAAAGAAGTAAATAATTGTTTGCCTCTCACCTAAATATAATACAAAATAAATTGCTAAAGAAAACCACTATTAAACAAAATCAAAATCTCAATTTATTAATACGCACATAAAATTGTAGGTCATTAATATATATGATTTTTTATTAAGCTAAGAAAAGAAAGAACACACGTTGCATCAGAATCTACTTAGCATCTTGTTATTCATATGAGCTAACTAATTATCTTTCAAAACTTGATCTACTAAGATGATATTCATCTTTATTCTAGCTTAACACATCATACGAACCAAATATTGTTTTTTTCTCCTTAAGTAATATTCATTTAATCTTCATGAATCTTGATTATTTATGCATAATCGACCTCATATCAATTTATTTTAATAAATTCATTAATATATGATATAACCTTAATCCATTTGCAAATACATGCTAAATTTGAAAGAGACATGTATACTCTGAATCTAAAATGGTTATTATTGTTATTGAATTGGTGCCGCTATCAAAATCATCACAAAAAGTTGAAATGGGACTTCTCCAATATATAACTAAATTTAAATGACTTGTTCAATTAGATAACAAATTAATCATTCTTTGGGTCAAAATTAGGAATGACGTTGTTGAGATCCATTGAAATCATAAGGGATGTGATCCATGCTGAGTATAAAAATTATCATTATTCTATAGGTGCACTTATCTTATCAAATAATATATTTTAATAATAAGGATGTCAAAATCATGATGATTAGTGTAGCCCAACCTATTTAATTCCAGATTTGACATAATTTTTTTAGTTATGATAGAGTTAAATTTTAAGTTTTTGGTGACAATAAATTAAGAGATAAGATATAATTAGATAAGTTCAGTGAATTTTAGGAAATTAATACACATTGTTTCACCATTATACTATATTGAATCAAATTTAAACACACGTAACTCTAATAATGGATTAAGAATTTCTTAAATTATGATCTCCTAACAAGTGCAATCATTTATCTTATTTTTAGATTAATCGAAATGTTCATATATGTCCATCCAAAATCAATCACTCTAAGATGTATTATTGATGAAATTCCTAAACTATTAATTGCCTAACCATGTCCAACTAACATGCCACATTCTAAGGCTCACATGAGTAGTCTAAGTTGTGATATGAATTGTTTCGACTTTAATTGAAAAAAAAACTTTCCATGTGATTAGAATGATTATACTAAACATTCAAAAATCAGTTCAAAATATCATCACACAAAATAGAAGCATTAAAAATAACAACCTTGTTTTAAGAAATAATTTATTAATAAAAATTCAGCCTAACGAAGGGTTCCACAAAGACCTTAGTACAAACTATTCCATAAGGCTAAAAATTAACATAGGAAAAGAGGAGTAGTTCATCCCAAAATAACATAAAAAAAAGAAATAACGTCTAGCTCTTCAAGATGAATCTGCAATAGTTCTACAGAGTGCATTGACTTAAGACTCAGTCTTGAATTTTTTCTTGATCCTTAGAAATTTTCAAAATTTCTCCAAAATCAACCATTCAAAATTGATACCAATGACCTATTCATATAATTGAGGTTTATTTCAAATTTTTAGAATTTAGTTCCATCTCATAATTTTATGTTGGATGAAAATCAGCAAAAATAGTATTGTCTCAAGAATAAGGATGATTGAGATAATTTTTCGGATCAAAACTTAAAAAATCATCTTTCAAGGGCCGTGACAAAGATTTCACGGTCGTGATCAATACTTCCGCTTCAATTGCCCTTAGTATCACGGCCCATGATAGAGGTTTCACGATCATAACAAAAACTTAGTCATCAAGTTTCCACATCTTTAGAGTTGTGACTATAGATGTCAACTATTTCTTTCATATTGCTCATGACCATATTTACAATAGTATGCTCATGACATAGACAATTTTACAGGTTATGATGATTCTTCAAATTTTTCTTTGGCTCACGCTCATGATCGTGATTAAGCCCGTCATGGTCGTGAGATTCAAAAAAATTTAGATGTTTTATTCAAAATTTGACTCCAATTGTTTTGCATCTTCTCTGTTTCTCATACCACGCTCGTCTAAAAAATAAACAAGAAAAAATAGGTAGATAACGACTCAACACAGTTAAAGCAAAAACCTTAATAGATAGATGCATGTCATGATCAAATTAGCTAAACATTAATTAAATATCTCATACAAAATGTGTTAAAATTTGCATGCAACAAGATGTTATTTCATTAATTGAATTCATTAAATTAGATATGGAGATATTAAGAATGTGAGAAGTTAATCTCTTTAACAGTGATAGTGATGATCACTCAAATTAAATATATAATGAGAAATTTAGTTAACGAGTCAATGTAATTCACATGATTAAATATATTTTTCCAACATTAATAGGATTATACTATTTTAATATATAAACGAATAAATTATAAATGAGTGTATAAAATAAACGATCCTTCAATTTTACTAATTCTTCTAACCTTTTTTAAATTAACAATTACCTAACTAATATTATATTTTCCTATATAGTGTCTGTAATAAGTTATAACTGATTTTTTGTTAATTAGAATGTTATTCATTTCATTCTCATCATATTATAATAATGTCATATCAACAAAAAGTAAAAATAAAAATTATGAAAATACTTAATATATAAAGTAAATGGTAAAATAATAAGAAAATAGTAATAGTGGGGTGTCATGTTGATTACCTCATGTGGTGTCACCTTTGCTTATGGAGAAATGGGAAGTCACCTTTCCTTTCAATCGTAGAGAGATTGAGGGGAAAAACTCTCTTATTTACACTTATTTTTTATATTTTCATTTTCTATTATTTTATATATTATAATATTTTATTATATTATATTTTTATTTTTGTCTTATGTTGATATTTTATTGTTTATGTTATTTCAATAAGACAGATGAAAAGAGATAAAATCTTAATAAAAATAGGTATAATTGTTATGAAGAAAACACAAAAAAACATGATAAAGTGGATAACTACCAATGCAAAAAGAAGTTAAAAAATAACAAAGATATAGTGAATAAAATTGCAAGTCCTTTCGTGTAATTTATCCTATTATAGACAACTAATTAGATTCAAAATAAAGGTTAATGTAGAAAGTAATTTATGATGTTCTTTTTGTATTTTTAACATGGGCACTATTACAAAAAGGAAACTAATTTTAATAATTTATGTTTTATATTGTATATCATGTTAATTGCATTATCTGAAAAGTAATAGTAACCTATAATTAAAATAATAATTCAAATAGGGTTATCAAGCATGTATATATGCTCTTTCAATTATTAGACTAACCTAAAAATTATGATTTTAGTTTTTTTCCTCAGAAAAAAAAAGTATCTTGATATACAATATCGATATACACAATGCAAAACAAAAATAGATTTCTAATTAATTAAATGCATTTTATTTCTACTTTTTATTCATTTAAGGACGAAAGAAGTATATTTGAGCTTAACAATTATAAACTAATTTGTGAAACTAAAAAAAAATGTTGCACTTCACTATTGGCAATTTATAATTGGTCTTGTTAATTCATCTATAAAAAGGCAAAATATTAAATATAAAATAAAGCACAACAAGATAAGTTCTTTAATAGAACGACAAATAAGGTGAATGTATTCGAGTAAGTAGGGTTGCCGGTTATATTGACTAATCACTTAAAATATCTTTTGCATTTAAATTAAGATATGACTCCATACCACTTATTGAATGATCAACGAATCCAAAGTGAGGATTTCTAATTGATGTTCGTTAAATATGTGCAATCACAAAATAATAAACAACAAACAAAACTTAAAGTTATGAAATCAACAAGAAAATTAAATAAGTCAACAAAAAGTCCCTGATAATCTTGCCAAAAATTTAACGCATGTTATGAGTACATAAATTATTGCTAGCAAGTACACTAATAGTGTCAAGTAATAGAGTTTAAGAGTAAGAAGATCGAACCCACAAGGACTAGCGTAATCTCTAACTATTTTAAAGTTAAAGAGAGAAAATTTCATTTATGATAGAGTTGATTCTTTATTATGATTTGAGTGATAGAAAATTAAGAGTTAAGATAAAATTATATTGAGCTAGATATTATTAGACAAGTTCAGTGAATTTTAGGGAAATAGGGCACTTAGTCTCACCACTATATTATATTGAAACATATTTATGCACATGTCACATCTAATTATAGACAAACGATTGCTCAAGTTATGATTTCCTAAACATGTTCAATAATCTATTTTGCTTTTAGATTAATTGTGACGTTCAATCGAATTCATCCAAAATTAATCTAAACCTAAGACATGTTATCGGTGCAATTTCTAAAATGTTAATCACTTAATCAAACCCAACTAATAGGTCACACAATCTAAGACTCTCACACAAGTAATCTAGGTTGTGATAATTCATTGACTTTAATTCAAAAATCAACATACAATTAGAAGTATAAAAGTTTATTACAATAAACAATCGATAATTAATTTAAAAGAGTATCACACATAAGAGAAGCATTAAAAATAACATAGGGTTCAATAAAGTTCCCTAGCATAAAACTGCTCCATAAGGCTACTAAATAACATCGAAAAAGAGGAAAAATTCATCCCAACATGCTACAGAAAAAGAAATAGCTTCTAACTCTTCAAGATGAATTTGGAGCATGACCGAGTGCATTGAACTTCAAATTTCTTCTTTAGTCTTGAACTTGATCTTGATTCGTAAGAATTTAAAAAAAAAATTCTCCGACATATTTTAAGGGTGATTACAAGGGTCATATGTATATAGTTAAGAGTTATTCTAAATTTTTAGAATTTAAATTCATCTCAAACTCTTATTTTGAATAAAAAATCAACAAAAAATAGCTTTGTCTTAGAAAATAAATTAAAAGTCTAATAAGGTTGGTTAAGATAGTCTTTTTGGCTTAAAACTCTAAAAATTATATTTTCACGACCCGTGACAATAGTGATCAAGACTTCGTTTTCAAGTGTCCATATTGTCACGGGTCTGCCATAGAGGTTTTCATAGATTTCCACATCTTCACTGTCATGACACGATGGTTTCAAGGTCATGACTATATATATCAACTATTTCCTTCATCTCACTCACGACCATGTTTTCAGTAGTATGTTCGTGATAATTGATTTTCATGATCGTGATAGGCGATTTGACAGCCCTAACAATTCTTCAAATTTTTTTTTGGTCAAGCTCAAGATCGTCATGGTCGTGATTGAAAAAAAAGCATTTTTTTTAAAAAATTGCACTTTTTTGCAATTTTCTCCTTTACCTTACCACTCTCATCTAAGAAATGAAGAAGAAAAGTTGGGCATATAGTGACTCAACGAAACTAAATAAAAAAAAATAAAAAAGCATGTCATAATTAATACGACTATGCTTTTTTGTAGATAAACAAACAAGATTGTTATAACTGAGTAAATTATACTAAAGGCCTCCCAATTTTTATAATTATACATCTTTTTCTTCTAACATTGTTTTACATTTATAATTATCTAACTATATTATGTTTTTATATGTAGTTCCTTTAATATGTTATAACTGATTTTTGTTATCTAGAATGTTGTTAATATCATACTCGTCACAAATACCAATACAAATAATGTCATATCAACAAAAAATTAAAATAAAATTAACATAAAATAAAATATTATTAAAATAATTTGACATATAAAATAAAATAATAGAGAAAACAATAAATATGAGTATCTCATTCATTATCTTGTGTGGTATCATCCTTGCCACTAGAGAAAGTGGCAAATCAACTTCACCTTTCAATCGTAGAGAGATGGAGAAGGATATAACTTCTTTTTTTTACTTATTTTTATTTTTTATATATTATAATATTATATTCCATTTTTGTTTTTGTCTTATTCTAGCATGTCATTGTTTATGTTATTTTGAGTGATATAGATGAAATATATAATATCTTAATCGCAAAAAAATAAGCAGAACTATTAGTAGGGCAACACGAAAATAATATGATAAAGTGGATGACCACCAATGCAATAAGAAGTTAGAGAATAAAAAAAAGTTAAATTAAAGAAAGTAGTTTATAGGTGTTTTGCTTGTATTTTTTAACACGAGTACTGTTAAAATGAAAATTGATTTTAGTTCATGATTAGTTTATGTTTTCAAACTCACCTATACCAATATTGGACATGTAGTGATAGTAACCTATAATTTTAGAATAGGAAATTCAAATAGAGCTATGAGTCTATGACTATACTTTTATATATATATATATATATATTGATATAAGTAATGCAAAATATAAATTCTAATGAGTTAAAAGAAAGTTTTTTCTATATGTATTCATGTAAGGATGGAAGAAGTATATTTGAGCTCAATAATTATAAGTTACTTCGTTAACATAAAGATTTGTCGCACTTAACTAGTAGTAGTTTGTAATGTGTATTCACCTATAGAAAAAAACATAATCTTAAATATAAAATAAAGCACGACAAAATAAGTTCTTTAATAGAACGAAGAAATAGGTGAATGTATTTGAGTAAATAGGGATGCCACTTATATTGACTAATCACCTAAAATATCTTTTGCATTTAAATTAAGATATGATTCATTATTATTTATTGAATGGTCAAGAGATGGATGAACCTTCTCATAATTCATGCATCATTGTATTTAATTTTAGTGCACTCAATTAATTCAATATCATCACCCATATCTCAATATACCTTATCTTCATCTATTCATTTTCTTGTAAATGAATGATAAGATTTGTTTGATCTATAAATTGAGCTAACATGATATGAAAAAGTGAATCACTCTTCATAGGATTTCATTAATTGGAGGTGAAGCTCCATTACAACATTCTACAATGATCATGGTGGTGGCATCTCATTCCAACATTCTATGATGATCATGATGGCAACATTAACATTAAGACTCAGAGTTCGATCCCATTGAAAGATTATGAATCCTATAATGGTGAGTGCATATCTTTATTTTTCAAATTTATCTTGTATTTATTAATGGACTATTTTTTTGTACATCATAATTAAATGATGTAATAAAGTTGTGTAAGTTAATATGACACTATAACAATAAAGTACGATCTACAGAAACTGACTACACGCCTCTTAATAAAGAAAAAAAATCTCCTGCTAATTCAATTAATTAAAGATTAATTGTCGTTTATTGTTGATGTTTGTGTGCCTTTTCCACCTCTTTTGATCTAGAAGGCTTAAGCTTACAAATTGAATTTCATATGATCTAGTATTCTTAGTAATTTTTGTTATTATTTTTCAATTGGAAATATTATTTATTATATAGACCATTTGGAAATGTGCTAACCATATTTACTTGGATTTAAATTCTTTTGGTGAGCAGAGAGCACATCCAATGAGATGCTTGACCTCATTTTATTATTTATGCAAGAGTTGGCAATCAACAGAGGCCAACATCAGGATCTACTCAATCAATGTGCATGATCTAATCATGCACTGGATATAGATCAAATGAAGAAGGAAACTTCGAGAAATCTTGCTAATTGAGGAATTGATATCCTCTCATATGTTTTACATGCAAAGAGCCAAATCACATGGGAGACAACAACGGGGGTGATCAATCAAACATATCTTTCAAAATATGTATATCTTTCACATGAAACTATATGAAAAGACATATTAGTCAATATTTCTATGGACTTTTTGAAAGCAACAAAAAGAAGAAAAGTTTAATCTTTCATTTTTTTTCCTCAAGAATGTATGTACTTTATGACGTGTAAAATGTTGAAATTACTCATCTAAATTAAGTTTGCACAAAGTTATGTGCTCGATAATTTTATAAAATGTATGACAAGTGCTTGGATTGCTCCTATAAAATCATGTGTTTTTTACTTAAAAAATCATGCGCTTTTTTCTTTCTTGTTTCTCATGAAGTGTTTTCTTTCTTTCACTTAACACAAAAAACATATGCATTATTCACATATAACTTTATATGCATAGTAAATTTAAGTAATAAATGTTTTCCAAATCATCCATTTCCTATCGTATTTCATATATCAGGCCATTGGCTTTGATGTTGTTAAAAGTAAGATACAAATTTCAATTTTTAGCTATAATGATATATGTATTATTGTATACTTATTTTTTATGATAATTTTTATTATTTAAAATTCTAAAATATTATTAAGTAATGGCCTAAAAATCTTTGAGAAAACTCGATATGAACGATATTTTTACTTGAAACTTTTAAATATTAGGGGTCTAAAAAAATTTCAAAAAAGAGAAGTAAACAATTGCTTACCTCACATCTATTTTTATACTCCAGTTTGATTTATTATTGGTGGGGCAAGAAATTATTTAATTGGATTAATGAATGGATGAGATAGCATGCAATTAAAAGAGAACCAAGACAAGAATTAATAAATGTTCCCAAAATTTTGAACAAGATTTTTTTAGCTTTTTTTCCTTTTCTAATGTTGAAAATTCATCAAAAATCATAATTAGTTATATTATGTAACATGTTTGATTCTAATTATAATAATTTTATTAATTATAATACACTATAATATTAATTTTATATTTAATCAAATTTATTAATATTAATTTGACATTGTGTATTATATTTATATTTGAAATATTATTTTAGTACTATACATTCATATTGGTGTATTTTAACTCAGATTAACAAAACTTTTATTGTTTATTTTCTTTAAAGTAGTATATTATCAGTTGCATTTTAAAAAATAACAAAATATATAATACTTTTGATCAAACACTATATTATTGATAACTTAATATGCGATAATATATGTTAACGATGACTTAAATTGTAAATGTGTCAAACAACTCCTAATAAATTTACTTTGACATTATGTTATTATTATATATTTGTTACATATTATTAGAAAAAGCTATCATTAGTTATTTCACTAAACTTTTTAAAAAATATCTTCTTCTTATTTACATCTCATCCAAATATTAAAAAAATCAGAACTAATGTTGCAATATATATAATAATTATGTCCATTAGTTTTTTAGTTTTCGATGGTTGAGGTTTCTTGGTTCAGCTCTGTTTATCTATCACCAATTAAAATAAAAAAAAAAGTTAATCAAATTTGGTGAGGGCTAGCTGTAGGATCTAGAATGACACCAAGAGGGGGG
>LTAE01003115.1:0-28366 GCA_001647135.1 Pontederia paniculata | reverse complement strand
TCTGGAGTTGAAGGCCTTCGTCAAGATCCTTCGGTCGCCCGCTCTTCACCTTCGGTCGACTGACTTGACATGTGCCATAACCTCTGGCACACCTGTGGTCGTCCGTTGATTCTCCCTGAATCTTTTGGGCTTCCACTTCTCATTATTGTGGATACTTCGGGTGTCCGCTCATTCCACATTGAGATCCTCGGACGTCCACTGCCTCCTCCGTCAGTACTTTGGTTGTCCGCTCACTTTCCAATGAGATCCTCGGACGTCCGCCA
This sequence comes from Pontederia paniculata, assembly GCA_001647135.1. Classification (NCBI taxonomy): domain Eukaryota; kingdom Viridiplantae; phylum Streptophyta; class Magnoliopsida; order Commelinales; family Pontederiaceae; genus Pontederia; species Pontederia paniculata. The sequence continues at coordinate 28,103 of LTAE01003115.1, read as the reverse complement.
AAGCTTCCTCTAACAAGCTTCAGATGCCCGCTCATTTCCACTGAAATCTTTGAATGTCCTTTCCTTCTTCTGACATTCTTCAGATGTCCTCTGATAGCTCGTCAGATTCCCTGAACGTCCACTCTCCTCCTGTCAGATAATCTGGTCGACCGCTGCTTTATCTCTTCAGCCTTCGGACGACCTCTGACACATCATCGATCGTTCGCCCATCCTACGATCATTCGATCTCCAGCCTCCATCAGCTCTGACAAACTTCTGTACACCTGCTTGCCTTCTCACCAAGACCTCGGACGACCTTTGTCTTCACCTGATGTCCATCGGTCGTCTGCACTTCATCTACGATCGACCGATCTCCTATCTGTCATCTGCTTCGGTCGTCTGTTGCTTCTACACAAGAGCCTTTGGACGTCCACTCCAGCCTTGGCAATCTTTTGGTCGTCCACTGTCTTCACCCTGAGACCTTTGGACGTCCATTGCCTTCAACCTCAGATCTTCGGTCGTCCTTTCTTAACCAACGGACGACCTCTTCTGCTTAGCCAAGAGCCTTCTTCGACTAAGTCTTTTCACTAGGCGTCCACTTCTCCTTGGACCGTCCGTTCTCCATCCTTTTATCGTATGTGTGATACCGTCGGTCGCCCATTGTTCTTCATTGAACGACCTCTCCTGTTAAGCCCTTTTCTTTGGTCGTCATTTCTATATCTTTGGTTGACCACTCAGCCTTTGACTCCTCTTCACAGACATTTGCCTTCAAAATTGGTCGACCACCCCATATACTTAGGGCGACCTCTGTACACATGAAGTTCTTCTAATATGTCTTCTATGTGCATAGGTCGTTCATTCTTTAACTTTGGTCGATCTATCATGCTCCGAACCTGAATATCCTGTGTTTCAGAAATCAGCTCAACAAGTTCATTAGTTCAAACTAAGTTTCCTCATAAATTTATGATCATCAAAATAATCTCAGAATCCTAAATTCAACACATACAACTAGGGCATGACTCCTACATCATGAACCCAGTTTTGCTAAGTCATATGTGGGCATTTTTCGTTTGGCACACTCCGATCTAGTTTTAATAACATTGCTTTAAACTCAATTTGTTCGAAATCTTACTAGATGGATTGGTTAAATAATCAAACGATGAATTGTATAAGTATAATAAAAGTAAAACCTAAACATAAAAAATTGATATAACATAAAGATTTAAGTTTTTGGCAACAAACAAACATGGTTTATGAATATAAAAAATCACATAAGGAGCCTAATGGACCCTATTTAATTAACATTAAATAAAAAATATAATATTAATAATATATATATATATATAAACATATAAATTATGTAAATAATTATTAATAAAAATATAGATGATATTAAATAAAACATGCTACTTGTCATTCCTAGAATAAAATATTATTTAATGCTATCATAAATATAAAACTTATGAAAATATATGACTTCGATAACCTAAAAGATTTGATAAATCTTTTAGCTTGACAAAACTACCAAAAAAAGTTATCATGTGAATTATTTTGCTTAGAAAATTATTTGACTAAGAAACTTTCCCCTATATGTGATATTAGGTTGGATTTTTGTTAGAAAAAAACTTACCCAATCCAACAATAATATCGGATCATATTAGGCCGGTGGGAAATGAAAACAAAAATATGAAACTCGACCCGATCAAACTTGAAATGTTTGAAATTTGAGTGGGTTGGATTTTTCTTTTGCTTAATATTTTTCATATATCTAAATTTTTTATGGATAATGCATTTTAAACCAAGATAAAATACATGAATGTAATTGTATAAACTTTGAAAGTATTTAAAAATAAGTAAATTTTAGCATTAATTAATTTTCTTTCATTAATATGATAATTTTTATCGTTCAAATTAAAAGTCATCTAATTAGTTTATAATTGGTAAATGTATTACTATATTTAGATTTTTGTTTGACATGTTTTTTGAAATAACTTCCAACATAGTGTGTAGTATATTGTCTAAGTCCTACTTAAGCTATTTGAAAATATAATTAATAACAGAGAAAAATGATTAGAACTCAGAAGTTTGATACATTCAAAAGATCAACATCTAGGATAACTATTAACACATTAAAATTTATTTTCATCTTTCATTATTAATTATTAGGGTTATTTTTATTTTCCTCCCTCAAACTGTCACAAAATTTTAGATCTATTTTTAAATTATAAAATCAAACAGAAGTAAGTCTAAACATTTTTTGATTGACCAATTTTATCCAACAGTTTATTTTTTTAATTTTTTTAATATTATTTTGATTTATTAAATTACTATATTTTCCTCCCATTAAAAAATTTCTCTCCTTTTCTCTCTCCTCTTCTCTATGTCACTCACCATCCTCTTCTCTCTCTTCTATTCCTCCCCTCCGACGTATCGCCTGCACCACCGAAGAGAGAAGAGAGAGAGAGAGAGGACGGTGAACATGAGAGAGAGGAGAGGAAAAAAGAGGATGTGTTTTTTAATAAGAGAGTAGAATAGTAATTTAATAAATTAAAATAATATTAAAAAATGAAAACTAGATTACTAGATAAAATTGATCAATTAAGAAAAATTTAGACATACTTCTGTCTGATTTTATAATTTAGGGATAGATATGAAAATTTTATGATAGTTCGAAGGGAAAAATGAAATAACCTTAATTATTATTTGTGTATCCGAGTTTGATTGGCACAAGTTATTAATCTCATAATCTAGAGAGTTAGCAATTTCAGATCCTAGAATCGTCAATTTAGGCATAGGAATATTATTATTCTACTCTTTATCTCGCTCATAAATTAATGAGCTACTGGGAATGAGACCACTTCTATTGAAATTTAAAATTATTTAAATCGCTGTTTACTATTAGTTATTTGTACCCCTAATGCATATCAAACGAATCAACAATGTTCTAATTTGAATAAAAAAATAATTTGATTAACCAAATTGGTTGGCACATATAATTAGTGAATTTGTGCTTTGAATTGAGAGACCGAGAGTTAGTAGTCCGAATTCGAACCTTGAAGTCGCTATTTTAGTTAGAATTTACGTTGCCACTCCTGTTCGAATATCGAATTAGTCGGGTGCTAAAAGCACTTGGACACCGGTGAAATTTACTCAAGAAAAAATCTAATCAAATTATTTTCAACCAAAATTGATTGTGTCAATCATCTCCCCTGATTAACGCCTAGTAGATTCAATATCATAACCCGATGAAGGGTTGAAATAGAGTATCAGTAGATCAATCAAAATCTTTCGAGCTAACCAAGTTGAACTCACTAACCACTTCAACTCATAACCCATCTATTTAAAAAGATGTTTTTTTTTAAATTCGAGGTAAACATAAATATTACTATGTTATACTTTATTATACAAAAATAATAAACTATTAATAATATATTATTGATATCTTATTTTAAAATCATTATTATTATATTTTCATCTAATTCAAATTATTCTCTTGTTTTTCTTTTCGTTTGGGCCCAATTATATTTTGATAACAAAGAAAAACACTGCTCCCAAATCATTGTTTTGCTTACGTTTTTTATTACTTAAAAATAAATAAGACTAAAAAGCCACTAAAGAAATTAAAACTCGAAAGCACTCTTTATTTTTTCCGATTTTTTTGATTTTCTTAATTGATATTTTAGATATACATTGTAAATTTATTTATGACTTCCACCTTTGGAACAAAAATGAGTGAAGCAAAATATCTCATTTTCTTCATCTGAAAAGACAAAAGTTTTATATAGAATAATAATAATAATTCGAAATGAGACTGGAAAAAATAATATGGGACGTTTCTTATATAAATGACGCAAAAATATGCAATTTTATAAGTTGCTATTTTGCTTTCTACATTAATTCGAGTGATTTGTAAGCTCTCCATTTTGGATCTCTCCCTCGTGTCAGCAATCGTCGTCTAGGGTTTTCTCATCCCCAACTCTCCGTCGTCGAACGGCGGCGGTGCCGGCAACCGGTTTTCCCCCTCTCCTCTTCTCTGCTTTGCGGCAGCGTCGTAGATCGATCTATTCTCCACTTTTACTGGTTGTATGGTCGTTGCAATTGTTTTTGGATTTGAGTTAATTCTTCTTTTCTTCGGGCCTTGAATCTGAGTAAAACCTAGAATTCTTGTGATCTGATCTGACCACTTTCTTGTGCTAATTGTGTGTCCATTTCAGTTTTTTTTTGTTTTGTTTTTTGTTTGATGATGATTATTCTTGCTCTAAGGCTCCCAATTTTCTTTAGCTGATTAGCTTCTCAATTCTTGCCTTGGATGTTTGATGTGAAACTGGCTAATTTCTCTGGTGACAAGTATAGATGTATCATTGCATAAAATAATGAATTTTTTCTGCGGGAATCAAACCAGGGGCCTTTCTCTGGGTTGAAGCCGGTTGCTGTAGAGTTAAAATGTTTCGAGGGAGGATGATCCATAGGCATTGTACTTCAAAAATCTGAGCATTGTGAATGTATTATTGAATTTACGTGTTTGTGATACTTGATGCTCGAATGCATTACTAAACTACAATGTTTTGGATTAACATAAGGCTAATCCTCATTGTTTATGAAGCTCACCATTATTCTGGATTATGATTCAGATAGAAAGTTTAAAAATTCTATGCTTGAACTAATGAATTGAAAAATAGATGTATCACTTAAGTTAAGCCGACTATAATAAGCATTCTTTTTATGTCTTAATGAATACATAATATTATTTGTTTGGCAAATAGTATTTGTCAATGCACAGACCCAGATCATATTATTTTCTATCTGACAGGATGATTTGTGTTCCCAGGTTTGTACATCAACGACGAGACAGAAGGAGCTCTGTAACTTCTTGGACTAAAAAAATATGAGGGAGCAATTTATCTTGAGTTAACCTGTGATTGAACTCTTTAACATATGACATAATGTCTGGCTTGCTTAATGTAATTCTCTTCTCTAAGTTTTGTGTTTTATGACTTCTATTAAACTCAGGCAACTTCAAGTGTTTCAAAGAAGATGGAAAAAGCTGCAATATTCTTATTTTATATTCTATATTCTACTTGCTTTATGATATCATTGGATGGTCGGTCAGAAATTACAACTTTGTGAATGTGGAAACCAGGTTTAACTTTCGCTCGGGGAATCAAAGCAAAACTCTGTTTTTTGGTTACATAGATTAGTCAAGTTCAGTTTATTTGGTTTGTAACTTTAAGTTCAACAGTAGTTTTTCCTTTTGTCACGCTCTTAGACACTGCGGCTGCCTTTTTCCTTGTTTTTTTAAAATAATATGTTGTTTCCAAATTTTGAGCTCGTAACTAGACTTTATTCATCAGTCAGATTGTCTTTATTAAATATAGAAAAAAATCAAAACGAATTTGCTTGTGTAGGTCGCACAGTCCTCTCTGTCTTATGTACTTGTCCTCTTTCACCTCTTCCTTTCATAATTTATTCAAAGTTGCTACTTTCCTCAATTTTTGGGTTATGGAGGTTGGAGCCTTGTGTTTTGTTGTTGTACAAAATTGTCAGTTGATAATAAGGCAGAAGAACAGAGGGTACATGTCTGTATTAATACTTGATAGTCATGGGGATTGTTGTAGGAATTTACATGGGCAGATGCCCTGTACATTCTCCTTTTAAGTATATGGATTCATGTCTGTCTTCTTTTGCTTAAGATTAATTGGTAGTTTTCTCAGAAAGAAAAGAATAATTGGTAGTATTTTGCTTGCACTCTCTCAAAAAAAGTATTTTGCTTGCAGACAACACTTAATGGTTCAACGTCAAATCTCCCTGATTCCACTGGCAGGCCCTTTACCACTTCATTCTCTGGACAGTCTGCTGCAACTCCAGGATTCCATCATTCTGGTAAGAGTCTTATCAGTTGCTAATATTTAGCATGTGCATGTTTCCTAAAATGCATATATATCTTAAATGAGTTTGCTGATCATAATGCAGCTAGCTTACAAGGGCTGCATAATATTCATGGAAGTTTCAATCTTCCAAATATGGCTGGCTCACTAGGATCCCGAAATGTGTCAATTAGTAGTGTCCCATCAGGTGGTGTTCAACAAGCAGGTGGAAGCATTTCTAGTGGACGGTTTGCATCAAACAACCTTCCTGTTGCTTTATCTCAGGTACATAATGCATTTGAGGTTTCTATTATAGGTTTTTTGATAGTCCTTTTAACAAGCTAAATTTAACTATCGCCATTTTGGTGAAAGATAGTTTCACAAACGTTTATCTTAGTGTTATTATCGTTAAGAATTTTTAATTTCCATGCAGATGTCTCATGGTTCTAGTGTCACCAACAGAGGAGGTATCAATGTTGTGGGAAGTCCTGCATTTAGCAGTAGCATGAATGGCATCGGAGGTTCATTAACTGGTATATCCTCAAACTCAGCTAATTCTGTGAATCGTAGCTCAGTGCCAGGACTGGGAGTATCTCCAATCTTGGGAAATGTTAGCCCTAGACTTTCTAGCTCAATCAACAACATGGTTGGTGGTGGTAACCTTGGAAGAAACATAGGCTCTGGTGGTTTGTCAGTACCTAGTCTAGCTTCACGTCTAAATTTAGCTGCAAACAGTGGAACAGGGAGCATCAATGCACAAGGAGCCAATAGGCTAATGACTAGCATGCTGCAGCAAGGTAATTGTTTCTTCTGTAAGTATTTGTCTGAGTGCATTTCTTAAGACTTCTGCAAGGTATCTTGTAGTTAACTTCATGTTACGAGTTGTAGTTCTCACCTACCAAAAAAAAGAAACATGCTTTCAAATAAAAATAGATATGCAATTCTAATAAAGAAAATTTCCTGAAATCTATGTGAAAAAGTTTTTGTAGCAGTGGTTGGTTTTTGAGAGAAAAGAGGATGAAGGCCAATTCTGCAGTCATCCTATTTTATTGTGTATAATGGGTTATATTACAGATGATGTATATAAGAAATTTGGAATGTCATTGACAACACAATTCCCACTCCAGGTCATAGACGTCGCTGACCTGTCACTGCTGTCCACATACCATCTCTCACCCCTAAAAGTACATCCATTGCTTTATGACCTTATCGTCCACAAGAACGCAAAGGGAGCTGCAGATTGCTGCCTCGATATGTAAACTTGTTTATCTGGTATCCTCCATACCTAAAGGATCTCCAAAAATCTGATGCTGATCCCACATATAATCAACGACAACCTGATTCCTTCCCTCAAAAAACAACAACCTGATTCCCCCACACCTGTCTTTTATATCCCCAGGTAGTCTACATAAGATACAATATATATTAGCATCAGGTGAGCAATGAGTCATGTATACATGAGTAAGCAACCTCTGTCAACCACATGAAAAATCTGATATATAGGGTGCACAGACTTGCCATATCAGACTGTAGGACTTTAATATATTATCCCCACATTGATTGTCGTCACCCAAATAAGGTAGGCCTTTCTCTCATAGTGAATCTACCAAAAGACCACCTCCAAATGTCATGTGACAACTCTATGGTGTGAATTTGTTCAGTCGCCCTGGCAGACCCAAGAGGTCAAAATGTTGATAAGAGAGAGGTACCCTGTATATAAGATTCCAACTTGTACTGAATCTTGTCCACCAGCCAACACGTCACAAACAGAGACACCATGGTCTGCAGCTATTGCATAAAGCCTCGAGAGAGCCGCCCATAATGGGCATCCGACTGTTTAATCATCTCTCTTAAAAGTGCAACAAGAGTAGTATCCTAACCACGGAGAAAAAAGCGGGACTGAGGCATCATCATTGCCCCCCACTAGAATGATGAATTGCGTCGACCAACTATTCTCGTCTCCCATGTTGTAACAACAAGTAAAGAAGAGCGAGCTCCAAGGGTCCTCTTGAAGAACACATGATTTGACATTACCACTTCACAATTGTTTATTTGGCGGAGATCACAAACTACCAACCCTCCCTCCTTTTGTTGTCTCACACATTATGCCAGACCATCAAATGAGTCCTATTAGATCTTCCAGAATGCTGCCGTTGGAAAAATTGATGTATAGTGTCAATCCGCTGCACTACTGATTATGGCATCCTAAAGACTGACATGTAATAAAACTGGAGTAGCCGATAAAATAATCTCAAAAGAACCAGCCTCCACACGATAGTAATGGATTCCGTCCATCTAATCTCCTCTCCATTATCTCAATTATAGGTGTTCAATCACATGTTGATATTTTCTTCTAAAAGAGCAAAGGCCCAAAACAAGAAAGATGAACAATGTAGTTCCATCCATCTAGTCACCTCATCATTATCCATACCAAAGGGCACAAAAGGTGACTTTGAAGGATTAATTCGAAGACTGAGAAATCTCCAAAAATGTCCACCGAAAGGCGACCTTGCCTGCCTCCTTAACAAAGCCCTTAATAAATAAGTATCATCGACAAGCAAAAGATGAAGAACAATAGTACCTTTATCCCAAACAAGAGGAAAACTAGAAATTATGCCCGCTTTGCATGTCGATAAGGAATGTAGAGAAGGCATCAACCACCAAGACAAAAAGTATCAAAGCAAGAAGACAACCTTAAGCCACTCCTCTTTAAGGTTGATCCAACCACCAGAAGGTCTTCCATTAATTAGTATTGAGAAAGAAATAGTGCAAACAATCTATTTCACCCAAGTGATTAATACTTTCGGAAAACCTTATCTCCATAAGGGACACTATATGAAAGACTAGTCCACAATTGTAGCCTTAGAAATGGCAACCTTCCATAGAAGTCCCCTCCTAGCGGTGTCTCCAGAAGGTGACGATTCAAAAGCCAACCGCATTATACATAATAAATCTGTCTGAAAGAAAAAAAGACTAGACATGATGTACCAAAGACTCCAGAACAATCCTCAAGTTGTTTATTAGGACTCTCGCAATAATAGGGTAGATCATGTTAGATAGTACAACAGGTTTGAGGTCCATCCAATTTTTTGCTTCTCTTATAGAAAAAAAGTGTGAATCCGATCAAAGACTTAATTACAATAATAGAATTCTTGTATGAATGCCATGACATCTGGTTCTATCACACATCAGAATCCTATAGAAAAAATCACAAAATCTTCAGGACCCATAGAGCCTTCACCCTTTGGGTTGTAAATAGATTTCTCCTCCTCCATGCCAACTTAAAAAAACAATATGTGAATAAAAAACATTCATACTTAAAAATAAAAAAATTGTAAAACAGGATGACAACCCCTTCCAACACGGGTTGCCACCCCCGCTAGCAATGAGGGAGGCTGTGCCCTTTCCCTCTCACTATTGGTAAGGGAGAGAAGGAGGGGCCCTCACTCTCCTCTCTCCTCAGCTTGGTCAGAGGGGAGTGTGCTCCCCCTTTCCTCTCTCCTTCGGCGACTGGGAGGGGGCGTCCCCTTCGCTATCGGCAAAGGGCTGCAACCCCTATTAGAAGGGGATGTCGGCCATTTTTTTTAAAATAAGAAATATATGAATATTTTATTCATATATTATTTATTATATATAATTTGACATGGAGGAGAGTGAAATGTTGATGTGTAATCACGTTAGTATTTTAATCGATTAAGCCAGCTATGACCAACTAACAGAGTAAATTACATGAACGATTATCTAACGTTCACACGTTCCCATATCGGTCATTAGACTTCACTTTGTAACAAGATGGTCATCCAACTTGAAATTTTTTTCACGCGCGGACATTCTAGCCGATTACCACCAGTTTCCAAGTAACTCCACCTACGTGGATTCCACAAAAATAATTTCTATCTCCTCGTCGATTAATACTATTATATTTTTCTTTCTTTCTCCTACACATTAATATTCACTCCTATGTGGCAAAAGTAAATTATAAAAAATTTAAAAATTAAAAAAATAATGGGGCGATGCTCCTTCTCTCCTTCACCGACGACGAGAGGTTGTTGCCGGCAAGGGAGAAGAGAGGGGGGGCTCTCTCCTTTGTCGGTGACTCTTGTTCGCTATCTCTCTCTCTCTTTCTCTCTCTGTGGTGTGTCTCGATCGATGGGGGCAGTGCTGCCCCACTCTCTTCTCCATCGTCGGCAACGAAGGAGCTGCCCCACTCTTTTCTCCATCGTCGGCAACAAAGGAGAAGAGAGGGAGGGCTGCTGCCCCCTCCTCTCTCTCTCTCTCTCTCTCTCTCTTCAAAGATTGATCGAGGGGGACCGTTGCCCCCTCCCCTCTCTCTATCGAGGGGGGCAACGTCCCCGCTCTCTTCTCCATAACCGACGACGCGGGAGAAGAGAGGGGGGCTGCTGCCCCCTCTTCTCTCTCTCTCTCTCTCTCTCTATCGACGAGGCTGGGCCACCTCTCTTCTCTCTCATTGACAACGAGTGAGAAGAGAGGGAGGTCACATATTCTCCCTTGTCGCTAGCACCACCATTTTTTTCGAATTTATTTTATTTTATTAATATATTTCGACACATAGGACGTACTAAATGACATGGCAGAAAGAGAAAAATGTGCAAGTGTTATCATATAAGTAGTTTAACCTGGAAATCGGTAGTAGTCGATCAGAATGACTGCGTGAAAAAAATTTCAAGTTGGATGACCATGTTGTTACAAAGTGAAGTTTAGTGACCAAGATGGAAATGCGTAAAAGTTAGATGACAGTTCGTGTAATTTAACTTCCAATTAACAAGACTGTTATTACACGAAAATAGGAGTTGGAGGATTCTCCTGCTACAAAACGAAATTGGGTGACAGAGTTGGGAAACAAGGTATACTTGGATGAGTGTTGCCAAAATTTACCCAATTATATCCCCTTACTTATATGTCTCATAAAAGTTTTAATATTTTCTTGTCAACATGGGATATCGAGTATCTGGACCATTTTATAACCGACCTAGTTCATTCGCAAAAAACATTAATGGCTCAGTTGAATAAATTTTACTGAGCAGAACTTAGTATGGCATACGACAAACTCAGGTAGCCACAATGGAATCTTAAGTATTACTACCCTAAGAGGAGATGGAATAGATGACACATTGGTTCTGAGAGAGCTTCCGTTTTGCATTAAGCAAAGTTAAATTGGATTCTCTAGTATGGCGCAGGGAGAGATCCAATAGGGGGCCCATCTTCCACCTGTTTTCTGGTTCTGTAGCTTCTTTCTGATCAATGAATGTGATATTCCTCTTCAAAATAATTCTGAGTTTGGTTTTCCTTCTAGTCACTGTCGTTCAATGAGTTTGATTACCATCTTTCTCTCTGAAGGAGAAAAGACTAACACTGTCGTGGACTGTAGCTTGTGTTCTCTTCATTTACTTTGTCCATATTTCAAGTCATGTACAATAGATGGTCTTATACTGTTTGAAATTTTTTTGTGTCTTTAGGAAGATAACTGATGCAACTTGGACCATCTTTGACTGCATCAGTTTTAACATGACTTATTATATTCACTTTCATGTTTGCATGACTTTGTTTTCCTTTTTGGATGTTTTAATCTAGAAGCCCAATGGACTCTGATTAATTTAGTCTGAGGCAACTCGCTAAAGTTAAACCTCTCTCAACAATGATGTTTCCGGAATTCAATCACGTGACCTCTCCTTACCCAGGCTGCTACTTCTTGAACCAATTATTCATTGGATGAATGACATTATTTGTTGTTATGAGCCCTTTGGGACCTGTATTTGCTTACTTCTCTCATGGCAGGACACTTTTTTTCTCATGGCTGAGCTTTCTAATTTAATTTCGTGAGACAATAGTTCATTGATCATGTTTATCTGATTCTCAGCACCACAAATGATAGGTATGCTTGGGAACCCTTATGCTACATCTGGTGGACCATTGTCTCAAGGCCAAGTACAAGGTGGGAATAATACGCTAAGCTCAATGGGGATGATAAATGACATGAATGCTAATGATACTTCTCCCTTTGATATGAATGATTTTCCTCAATTAAGTGCACGACCGAGTTCGGCTGGAGGGCCACAAGGGCAGTTAGGTATGTTAATGCTGTTTGTTTTCTTTTTGCCAATGGCTCTATGATTGATCTGTACATTGTGAAGAATTTTTAATTCTGTAACTTGAAGGTTCAATGCGAAAGCAAGGAGTTGGTGTTAATTCCATCGTCCAGCAAAATCAAGAATTTAGCATACAAAACGAGGATTTCCCAGCTTTGCCTGGATACAAAGGTGCTTATCTTTTTCATGTAAACATACTATATGTGTTTTCTGGTTTGACCATTTCTTTGTAATTAGTTTTCATTTATTTATCTTATCTTTATATTTAAAGCTTATATTTTTCTATTTACTCATTTTCGATCACATATATTTTTCACTGTCCCATTGGTTCTTATTCAATAATCCATTACGGTTTTCTGATATCATTATGCTTGTTATTGACGGTTATCTTTCATTTTGGTATCTTTTTCAGTCCAAATTCATTTTAGTATTTCATAGTTTATATCAAGTGAAATTTAAGTGTTAATGCCCCATTTGTACCCTTTTAAAAATGCTCTATTTGTCTTTATTGGTTTCTGATTTCTCTGTTGATCTTATGATGTCAGCATGTCTTTAAGTTGTTTTTTTGTTCTCCTAAAAAAAAAAGGTTTTTTTTTGTGAACGTACTTACATCATATGCCCTGAAAGATAGTCTATTATCTAGATAATGATCTTATTGATGTAATTACACTGGTACCTCCCTCTCCAAAAAAAAATCAGTACCTTTGTCTCTATATGCAACAAATGATTCATCTTTTGGCATTCTTATTGTTCTATATAAATTAACAACAACCTTATGTTATGTTCCTTTTACAATAGAAATCATCGAATACCCCAATGTTGGGAGTAAGTCTTTAGCTCCACAAACTTAGTGGGTAAATTTGCATAAGGATGCATGTTAATTGGTTGAATCACAATATAATGGTTTTTTTTTGTTGTTACACGCGAAAAAAAGATAGTCATATCTTGTAGATCCACAAAATATTTTATTCACATACATTCTCAAAGAAAATGGTTGTAGTTTTTTTTTTTGTCCACAGTGAGATCCTGGTTATTACTTTAGTTCTTCATTCCAGTATTACTTTGTGTGGAAAATTTTGAAGATACAGCACTTCTATTCTTTGAATGTGCTATGGATTGTGGAGTATGGTCAATGGTGCAGGATTATATCCCAGATATGAGGTTGGAGACAATATTTTGGCAGTCTTTTAGGGGTGGGTGATTCCTTGCAGAGTATACACATGAATTGACATTAAACATGAACTATCATATTCTTATGAACAACTTGGGGTCGAAGAAATGGCTGCATCTTTCGTGATGAAAGGTTTTATAGAGAATATTAACAAATGGGAGGAGTGTTCAATGAATAATTGCTGCAATCGTACATGATCTTTTACATCAATCATTTAATAAAGTTGGATGACTGGTACATTGTCAATCATCCTTTTGTCCCTAAAAAAACATTTTCAGTGGCTACAATCAATTTGTGATGGATTGTTTCTTTATTTTTTGGTAAACTGCATTTCATTTATGTCCATTTCTAAATCGTTGCCTCAAGATTCATCTGTTTGGCTCAATTTATGCCTGAAGAGAAGATTGAATAATATGGTTTACTACAATATCAATACCCATACTTTTGTATTGACACATCCTTTTTATTTCTTCAGTTGTTAATTGCTCTATTCACGTAATTACTTGTTTAGTATATTTAATAATCAGATTATTCATATTATAGCTTAAGAGAATTGAAGTTGCCTCTTTTCTTTTTTCATAAAAATACCGGATGCACAGTTTTTTTTGTTCACTAAAAATATTGGTTTTACTTTTCTTCCGAGTCTGAAAAAGTTGGTTTTGCTTTTCTTCTGAGTACATTGCTGACTGCTAAAGGCAACATGTTTTTTTAATTCTGGAAATATCATTCTAGTTTCCTGCATTTAATCTGTAATTTTTGTGGCATTCTCATAGGTGGTAGTACGGATTTTTCTGTGGATATGCGTCAAAAGGAACCTCATGATAATATCTCCATGATGCAATCACAACACTTCCCTGTGAGTTGAACATTTATTTATTTTATTTTCCATTCTCAAAAAGTTTTCTGTTTTTTACATATACCTTGTACATCTTCAACTAGATGGCAAGATCTACTGGATTTAACTTAGGGGGCACCTATCCAGCTAACCGTCAGCAACAGCAGCAACATGCTACTGCAGTCAGTGGCAGTGGATTTAATTTTGCTCCCGGAAACAACCAAGATCTTCTTCGATTACATGGTCCTGAGCTATATCCATCTTCGCATGGATCCTATCACTCACAGGTATTTACTTCATTTAATTGCTTTCTCATGTAGATTAACTGACTAACATGGTACTTGACTAAGATAAGTTTTACACAAGACTTTAAACCTTTTGTATTTTTTTCTTGAATGGGTGTTTTCTTAGTAACTTGTTGTATTTGAATGTTGTCTTCCATAGATTCAAAGCAATGGAGCCCCTAACATTGGATTGAGACCGTTGAATTCTCCATCTCCTGTTTCTGGTTTGGGTGCATATGAGCAGCTTATTCAGCAGTACCAACATCAGAATCCGAATCAGAATCAGAATCAATCTCAGTTTCGACTGCAACAAATGTCATCTGTTGCACAATCATACAGGGATCAGAATGTGAAACCCATTCAAGGAACTCAAACAACAGTTGATCGGTTTGCAATGCTTGGTTTATTAAGTGTTGTTAGGACGAGTGATACTGATCTAACATCTCTTGCACTAGGAATTGATTTGACAACATTAGGATTGAGTTTAAACTCATCAGAGAATCTTCATAAGACTTTTCTTTCTCCTTGGTCTAATGAAGCTAGTAAAGGAGAGCCAGAGTATTCAATTCCTGATTGTTACTATTCCAACCCATCACCTCCTATTCATGTAAGCTTTCAACTCTTAATATGTAATTTATATTGAACTATTATTATATACTGCTGTTTGCTTTGCCATTGTGGATGCAGCAAGGACATTTCTCGAAGTTTCAGCTATCAACATTATTTTACATCTTTTATAGGTACTTGTGGCTCCCATAGCGGAACTACTTTTCATTTTCATTTTGATTGAAGATTGTCACTATTAAGTTATTTTCCTGTTTTGCAGTATGCCAAAGGATGAAATGCAACTTTATGCTGCCTCCGAGCTGTACTCTCTTGCTCTCACACACTTATTTTCTCTCATCTCATTTAACACACACACATAATCTGTATAAAAGTAGATATACACACTTCTTACAAAAAATGAGCTAACGATATTGTGGTGTATTTTCTGCATAATTTGGCATTTGTACACTCATCTCTTCATTTCTACCATAAGATCTTCTGTTTATAAACTTGTTGCATGTCTTTTGATTCTTGTTTTATGCCTTGATTGAAATCAATCTCAAATGATTGGAGGCAAGGGCTAAAGGTGGGTGTAATAAGAAGCAAACCGGTATCATAGTAGCACATCTTCCTGTAGATCATGTCAAATCCCCTCGTGAAACCTCTTGTGTATCTGTTCTGATGCTTTAGATGCTTGTGGGGATACTGATATTGACGCTGTGGCTACAGTTTCAGAATCTATCTAGAACAATTGAGGACGCTAACTCACTGCATCAATCATAACCCAATTAGCTTTTAATTGCTGCCAATAGCAAAGGCGGAACTGCTGACATACTAGTCAGACATCCGTCTGATAGCCCGTGCAATGTAGCTAGCATAGCTCATATTTTTGCTGACAGGCTTGGCACCATTCTACGTCAGCTGATACCCCTAGATCATGGAGGTTTTGTGAAAGGATGAGGAATGATAGAAAACATAGGGCTTGCACAAGTCATGATTTTATCCAGGAAAAGTAGATGGGGCAACATTCTAATCAAGTTGGATATCACTAAAGCCTATGACATATTAGAATTGGCCGTTTCTTTTGAAGTGTGTGGTCGCTGTTTTAATGTTTCTTTTTTGTTTTCCCAAAGAAAACATATTTATTGTAAATATTCAATGTTGAATGTTGATTGTTAAACGTGGTATTGTAAAATATGTGCAAATTCATTGCACATATTTTCCAATATCACATTCTCTGCAGTTTTTTCAATGACATTTAACTATCAACATCCAATAATAGTGAATAACTTGCTGGAGATATGCAGTTTTAACTATCACTTTCAATGATGAATAACTTACTAGTGAATATTCCATTTGTTTTAACTTGACCAGTTTTTTAGAGTGAGTTTTGAGCAGTTTTGAGATGGTTTAATCATATTACAAGCATTTTAGATCTGCTGTTTTGGGTGATCACAACCCTGTTAACTCGAGTTTCTAATCTGTTTTTATTAAGCTCAAGTGATTGAGTTCTGATCTCTTTTTTTATTTTCTCAAGCCTGTTTTTTTTTTTTTGCAATTATCTCTTCTGGTTTGATGTGGTTGACTTTGATGATCTTTTTGGCTTGATTACGATGAAAGTTCGTCTCCATATGCTTTTTATTGATGCTGTTTTCTCCGTTTCATGAAGCTGAGTCAGCAATTCTGCATGTACATATCTTTTAATATGGATTTAGAATCTCATTAAATAAACTCTGCAGCTGTTCGCGAGGATGGTTCTATCATAAGGAACACAAGTTGTGGTTCACGAGAGTTACAAATATGGAGCCACTTGTTAAGACAAATGCCTACGAAAGGGGATCATACCTTTGTTTTGACCTAAACACATGGGATACTGTTCCAAAGGTTTGATCCAAATCATTTTCTTGTCCATTTATTTTTCTTTGTACTAGTTGCTAAATATGTTCGCTATTGAAACTGCAGGAAAACTTTGTATTGCATTACGATCAAGTGGAGAAGAAACCAACGCTCCCTTAATGCTCTCTGCAATAGCTCGAGTCAGTTGTAAAGTCCCAGTTTTATTAAATATTATAAATATTCTAATCCATTTTTTTCTTCATTTATCCATGTGTTGTATGTGTCTATGCATGATCCTTATATGCTGATAATTGTTTCTTGCATCACATTCCCATTGATCATTGGGGAAATTAAAATGCAACCTTTTGTTTCTTATTTTCCCATGTTCCTCATCATATTCAAATATTTTCACATTTTGGTCAGGACAGGACCAATCCAGTCTGGCCATTTAACTATATATGGACAATCGTATCCATACAGATAAGAGATTTGTAGCCTTTGTGAAAGGAATTTAGTTGCCGTGACTGTTAGTGTTAAGTTGTATGATTTCACTACTGGAGGGACTTTGCTGCAAATTTTATTGTACATATGATGTCAACTTTTTCATTTCTTTTCTTTAACATCTTGGTCGCTTTTTATTGACCTAATCCATCTGTTCAACTTGGGCGCCTAATACTTCATTATAAAGTTCTGAATCATCTTGCAAAAATTTGTCACCTTTTACCTTGTTCTTGGGTTTATGTTAAGAGTTTGTTTGGATTAGTAAACATGATAAATATAGATATGGATACTTGGGAATCCGGGACAAGATGTGGTTATTTAACCCATGTATGTTTGTCCCTATAATTTTTAGGGTCAGTTAACACAATTGGAGGAACTCAATACATTCAGGAATGTTGGATTTCTTTTTCCATTTTAATTGCCCCTTCAATAATTTATATTCCTGTTATTAAGAAGTCATAGAAGGTAAAATAATTTTCAATCCAAGGGCATGTTTGAGGATGCAGTAAAAGCTTTGTATTTTTCTATTACGTAGTTTTATTTCTGGTTTGTCGTAAAAAATTGCTTTTGAGCGTTTCGAGTAAATGAGGCCGGGCCTTTGAATTTCCTTTTACGTAGTGTAAATGAGTAAAATTATTTATATTACGTCGTGTAAACGAGTAAAATGAGCGCCAATCTCTGAACAAATGCGTGGGGCCCAGTGCAGGCCTCTAAATCTACTACAATTATATTATTATACTATATTTATATTTCTTATTATAATACTTACCTTAAGGATTTTTGTATAGTTATAATAACTTCTTATATAGACTATTATATATTTTCTAAGATATTACTGTATTCCTATTGTATTATGATATTTTCGTTATAATTGTTAAATTATAAATATTTTACGTTTTATAATCTCTTTATAAATTTATGAAAATGTGTTTAAATTTTATTTTAATTGAGGTATTTAATTAATATGTTGTAATATTTTTTTGTTTTTGATTATTTTACGAATAATTGTTTGACCATAATTTATATCGAATCAAAATATAATGAATTAGATAGAAACATTATAAGATAATTATCTATTTATCTATTTTTGTTTTATTTTATTATTTTATCTTTATCCTCTCTTTATTTTATAAAATAAAATATTACATTTTTTTTGTAGTCACAAAGTATTTAAAAACATATTCAAATAAGTATAAAAAGTGCCTTATTATAATTTTTTAAAACATAAAAAAGATTTACAAAGTATTCAAAAGAGGCTTAATTCTAAAAGATATACTTTAGTTGAAAATTCAAATGAAAATAGAGTGATCACAAAAGTTGGGAAAAATGAAATCAATTATAGGAGAAATTAGGATGAAACTTTGTCTACATCTCCATTGCTATAGATTCTAATGTAGCACTAATGCATATGAACTAATGATAAAGTGGATAATTATAATTTATTCTAAACCCCCATATTTTAGGGTTGAGTTATCTATTATAAGAACAACATGTAAGAATTTATCCTTTTGATTTTTAATCCTAACAAGTTAATGGACATAATGCATTAAAACCAAATTCTGATATAATTAGGAGTTCTTTCGGTTTCTTCTTAATTCTTCACAATTTAGGGTTCTTTCAATTTCTCCTAGGTTGCGATATTCATGCAAAGTAAAATCCTAGATCAATCTTCAAAAAGAAACTCAATGCAAATATCAAAACTTCTTCTAGATAAAATTAACACATGCAATGAGAGCCAACTCTCAAATAAGTATTAAGCATAAAATTGAACACATCAAAAGTTCAAATTAGAGTAATCTATGGAAAAGAATCCATAACAACAAGGTTCCTATCAGTGACCCTAAGTATGACTATTATATAGAGTAGAAAACACACATCAAAACATGCTTAAAGTTCATCTAAGAAACTAAGGATAAAAAAGTAAAAATAAAACCTATTGGAGAAAATGATACTATACGTCTATCTTGATTTTCCATTTGAATGCCAATCTTTTGAACCTTCAAAGCTTTCTCCTCTTCTCTTCAATGTGAATTTTCTTACCCAAGCCTCCAAACCCCTTTTCAACGTACCTATGGTTTTAATTTATAGGCTTTTGAAGTCCCTAAGGGTTTTGAACGAGTTTGCCCAAAGGCAGTGCAGTTCATGTCCCATACAAGTTGGTGTTCATGGGCCATGAAGTTGAGTGTGTTGGGCAGAAATAAGGTAGTTTGATGATAGGAAATTTGGCATAAAATTCTATATGTAAGCTTATATCTTGAATTGGTCCTCTATTTGCATATTATTCTCTCTTCTTTATGGTTTTTGCATATCTTGCAATTCTCTGTTTGATATCTACTATTTTTCTCACCTAAAATGATTTTCAGCATGATTCTCTTGATCTTATGTTTGTTCACACCTATGCATCTTCTGGAGTCGATGGTACGTATGGGACAAATTCACATACGAAACCTCTAGAGATGATGATGAAGATACATTCACACCCTGCTAAGCTACTAGACAAAAGTCGGAAAGGACAATACCCAACTATCTCTATCAGAAGATTCCTCTTCCATATTCATGAGCTTTTCTTGCAGGAAAAGACAGAGGACAAATGTCAATTGGAGAGGAGGGGACCATGATGGTATAAACAAAGGAAGGAGACAACATTGGAGGGAGTTTGCCACTACCGAGAGGAAGAAGACGACTATGGTTGCAGTTGGAGAAATAAGAGTTTAGCAGTGAAGGAGAGATCTAGAGCTGTTGTTTTGTGAGCTATTTTTTTATTGCAGTGAAGGAGAAGGAAGGAGATAAGAAAGAAACTTGATTTTTCCTCTATTTTTGTTGTGTTCAGATTTTTTATTTTTATAATGAAGTTGAACTCCATAACACTGAATCACTTGTAATGAATTTGAGTGGCTAAATTTGTTATCCCGGACATAGAAGTGTTGTTAAATTCGTTCATGCCAATCGAATATATCATGTTTGTGTTTTTATTGCTGCTATCTAGTTCTGCTCATATTTGGATGAATTTCTATTTTCTGATTTCCTGGGGATGATGTTTTGAAATTTGACTTAAGATGTGGAACTCATTGCAATCTCCATCTAAGTAGATGAACATATTGATGAGTAGTACTATGAATCGAGAGGGGAGTATCACCTAAGAGAACATCATCTGATTCATACTCGGGGATTGCGTAGGCTAAAAAGCTGCACTCTGATGGATTATAAAGCTGGGGGTAGTTGAGAGGATCTTCCCAATGAATTTTTTTATTTTCTGGGTTGGTATTCGGAACTTGATATTTAGGTGATATTTTTATTGAAATATCCATATGAGAAGATGAATATATTGCTGGGTATTACTATCAACCGAGAGGAGGGGGAGTACAACCTAAGAGACTATTACCTGATCTCCACTAGTGATAGTATTAGCTGAGAAGCTGCACTCTACCTGATAGGAAGATGGGGGTAGGCTGAGAGGCTCATGTCAGACAGTTGTTGAGCAAAATTAAGCAAGGATTACTCCAACAATGAGAGTTGTTCGAAGTGAACTTTGGGAATTTGAGTTGTATGTGTTTGTATCTTCAATCTTGACGTGCGAGAGTAGTTGGGTTGAAGTGCCTAATCTTCGAGAGTAGATAGGCCATTTCTTTGTGATTCCTAACTATTTTTTTTTCGAGTTTATTGATTCAGCGACAAGAACGAGATTGAAAACATCTCTCATGTCCCAAAATTCATCTCCCAACGACTTATTCACTTCTTCTTTTTTCTACATCTGATTAGTGTTATTTTTTTAACCTCGAAAACCCCAAAAACATATTGCTTTAGTCTCTTTTCATATTTTAGTTTCATTACATTTCATTTTTGAAATAAACATTCTCTCTGTGTGATTTGGTTTAGTGTAAAATAGGATAGTTAAACGACGAACTTCAATTTTCTTGTGGATTCGATTATAAGAGGCTCATCAACATCTTTTAGAAGGTTAAAAAATCTTAAAGCTCTCGAATTTAAATTTTTCTTCATATTTGATTGATCTTGATTGTTTGTGTCACCCAATTCTGCATCTGCCACCATATTCATGTATGTATTGTTCGTTTCTATATCATTTGAGAGCACAACAGTTGAAGAACTTTCAACTGTATTTATCTTCATCATGCAAGGTCCAGTTTAAATAATTCAATCAAAACCTTACCTTATATAAGTTCATCTCCACATAAAATTTTATTTTACATTTGTCTATTTTACATTTTGCACATTGACAATGAATGCGATCAAGGAATGTTCACATTTTGATCTTCATGTACAAATTTAAAAAATTCATCTATTCTATTTTGATAATTGTCAATCATATTTTCTTCATCTTTCCAATGAAAAATTCAACTTCGATTCGGTTTCATTGTTCCTAAAGACTTGATTAGATTACGTACGTGTGTGCCTCAACAAAAACAAAGATTTTATCTAATTGAAATATCATATTTAAATGCTCCAATCTCTAGCGCTTTATCTAATTTAACTAACATACTAAAAAGAATAAGTGCTGATACAATGAAATAGAGGGAACTAACATTTTTCTAAGATTTCTACAATAGACTTCGAGCAAGGCTCGTGCGGGCTGCCCACGCGGTTATGCATGTGCGATTGCAGCCATCACGCGGGTGCAAACCTCATGCGTGCATGGTGGCAGCCCACACATGCGCAGTGGTCTTTGTCGGGCGGGCACAACTCCCACGCAAGTGCGGCCACTACCCTCGAGCGGGTGTGCACGGTCGCAGCCCCCACATGCACGGTGGCTGCCCACGCATGCATGTGATGCAACCATCGCATGTGCATGGTGGTGGCCCTTGCGTCTCTATATGGGGGCTCCACTAGCATGCTTGGTAGCAGCCATCATGCGAGTGCAATGGTTCCGGCCCCGCGTGCCCGCACGAGGTGGCAGCTTCCGCCACCGCACATTCGCATAGGGCTCCATCGGTGCGCTCAGTGGCAGATCCCCGAGCTGCATCCGCATGGGCGGTGACCTCCGGCAAAGGTGAAATCGAGGGAAGAAGAGAAAAGAGAGGATAAATTGAGAAATAGGAGAAAAAAATTGAGAGAGAAAAGAGGAAAGTTTGTTTATCGAGGTTGCGGGAACTTTGATCTAACCTCCAACAACGACGATGGTGATGCGTGATTTCGTGGGTAATGGCGCGGTGAAGGAGGCGAAAGAAAATCGGGAGTCGATCGAGGGTTTCATGAAACTTAGCAAGAAAAGTTTGCTCGCTAAGTCCTCGCTAATTGCTCACTTATTTAAGTTATAAAAAAAATTATCTTTATTTTTTGTGGGCAAAGGTTTGCTCGCTGAGTCCTCTCCAAATTGTTCGCTAAATTTAAGTTATAAAAAAAAATTCCTTTTTTTGAAAGCAATATTTTCTTCGCTAATCCCTCACCAATTTGCTCGCTAAATTTAAGTTATCGATTTTTTCTTGTTTATGACCGAATAGCCTCTCGCTAAGTCCTCATCAAATTGTTTGCTAAATTTAAGGTATAAAAAAATTCTTTTTTTGCGAGTATTTTTTTGTTAGTTAATCCCTCGCCGATTTGCTCGCTAGATTTACGTTTTCAGTTTTTTTTTTCTTTTTGGCAAGCAGATTTTTGCTCTCTAATCCCTCATCAATTTGCTTATTAAATGCGAGAAAACCTTTCTACTCACAAATTCATCGCTAATTTGATCGGATATGCCTAAATTGGTTTTCAAAAATATAGTTCGTAGATTGCTCGCCTTTTTTGGCTCGCAAATAACCAGCAAACTAGCGAGAAAGTTTGCTCGTATAATCATGTTTTCCTTGTAGTGTTAATTAAATCAACATTGTTACCTTTAGGACATTCATTATAGGAATTCCCTTCAAAAACATAAATCCATCGTTGGATAGTGTGATTCATCAGAAGCTCGAATTTCTTGTTGAGTGACTCCACCTGAGCCACAACTTCATTGTTGGAGCTTGGATTCACATTTAGCACACTTCTTTTTCTGTCATTTTTGGAAATTATGTCTTGTCAATAATTTAGTGCTACATCTTCAATGATCTCTTATGTCTCCTTAGGTCTTTTCTTCCCCAAACTTGAATCTCCATCAGATAGATCAAGTTTATCTTTTTTATCCTCTTGAAATAGTCCACTATAGAAATCTTCTAGGATCTGTAGCAACAGTGCTTGATGATCATGAACCTTTGCCAGCAACTCCTTGTATCTTTACTAGACTTCATACAAAATTTCATCATCTTCTTGCTTGAAAGATCTCAATTCGTTTCTCATCTTTGCAACTTTTTTTGGTGGACAAAAGTTGGCGACAAATTTGTCGATGAATTGATCCCAAGTTGTGATGGCCCCAATAAGTAAGGTTTCAGCCAAGTTGACATTATGTATCTTAATGAAAATAGGAATAAGCGCAACTTGAAGTGTAATCAGAAGCATGATTGCATTTTAAGGTGTTATAAATGCATATAAAGTTGTCCAGGTGAGTGTAATTCTCATCAAGCGCTCTCCCAAATTGACAAGCTTGGACCATCCTCACGATGGAGTGAATGATCTTAAAATTGTGGCCATTAATTGCAGAGAGGACTACACTGGACTATGCATTCTTGTATTTTGATGAGACATAATATCTCATGTTCAAGCATAGTTGTTCTGTCTTCTTTAGCCATTCCTTAGTCATCAGGTTGTTCTTTCGATTTCTGGAACAAGCTATAATGTGACTCTCGATTGTCTTGCTCAAGAACGAATTGCTTGTGTCGTCTTCTAGTGTTTAAGATTTGCTCGCACAACCAACAAGAAATAATGATCGATAGAAAGAAAAATCTCAAAGTAACTTAATGAAACCCAATGTCCTAAAAATATTCGCTAGCAAGTGTACTAATCGTATCAAGTAATAAAGAAAGTGAGTAGAGTATCATTCCCACGAGGATTGATATTCTTATCTATTTAACCACATAAACTAATAAGAGATAATGTGGATTTGGATAAAATTGATTTTAAAAAAGAAAAAAGATAAGATAAAAAATAAAACAAAACTTGCAATGACAACAAGCACTAGATCGGGATGACACAAGATAAAAAATGGATGAACTATGCTTCACCATATGATTAACCAAGTTTTAATTTGACTCAAACTCCTATTCGAATTAGGATCAATTAAAATTCTGATTTTCTATATGGGTGAATCAACTATGTTAATTTTAGATAGACTTGTTCATTCCTCTCTAGAATGTCAATCTCATCTCCTAAATATTAAGAAGCTTTAAAATGTATCTCCTAAATTATTGCTCGTTCCTCTTCAAGATGTCAATCGAATACATCGCACACCTAAATATTCCTATCCAAGATTGTACCTAGGCATGACATGCAGTGCTTCAAATAAACTCACAAATCAATTTCAAAGATCGAAGAAAAAAAAAGTTCACTATTGCTATCCAGGATGCTAGTAAAATCAAAATTTTAAATAATCAATGTAAAAGCTTAAGCTCATAGGACACAGGTCGTGACCAAGTTGTCACGACCGTGTCCAATATAAACTTTGTTTCTTCAAAGCCCTCAAGGCTTGTGGCTTGAATGTCACATCCTCGATCATATATGTCATACATAATTGCCTCATTCGCTTACGACCATGAAAGAAACTTCACAGACCATGACACATGATGCGTGCTAAATTAGTCATGTTTTTAGTAGCATATTTAGTCTAAATTTCATCAAATTCATCGTCACATGCATAATTTTGTCTATTAATTCACTTCATTTTAGTTTACAAAGTTAGAGTCTACATAATGTCGTGTGTTTTCATGTCCAAACCATTTGACAATACGATGGTGGAACACCACAACAAACTGGAGTGGATTTTGAGCCAAATAAATAAATAAAAAATCATGACCATGACAGGAGCTTTACGCTCATGCAAATGTTGTATATACTGGGGACTTGCCACAACCCATGAAATCATTTTTTTCTATTGTAAAATCAACGACATAGCAATAAAGTTATGACCCACATTATCATGCTCGTGTTGCATGCCATGACATGTGAATGCAATTTCACGATCGTGAGCACGTCCAAGCCAAAGAACAACGATAATGTTCACGGGTCGTGAAGGCATGAGCCCGATCGTGAGCGAATGGGATGATGGACGATGAAGAAGGCTACATTCGGTCATGATCATGATAGATAAATGACAAGTTGTGAAGAATTTGAAGCCAATACACAACCTTTCAGTCACTGTCGTGAAATCAATTTCAGGACCGTGAAACTGTGTCACAGCTAATGACGAGTTACCTTCATGGCCATGACGATTTTGTCACAGGCCGTGAAAGTGTTTCGAGATTAATTAACTTCCATTTTTAAGTGGTTAAACCTTATCTTTCAAATATTTTCATTCAGGATTAAGCCAAATCTGATGGAAAATAAAGTTTTAGATGTTAGGGCTCTTCACGCCTAAATCTAGAAATAAGAACCAATGCCTCATTTTAAGGGGATGCAACAGACCTAGAACTTCATGCTTCAAGCTGGAAGAGACCCTAACACCAGAGAAGAAGATTGTTGCATAGATTTCAAAAGAGGTAATCGTCGAGGTTTCTAGTTCTTAATTGTTTTCTTTGTAATATTCTTCCTCTAATTTTTAAAGATGAACTCCAACTGATTATTTTATTTGAATGAATTTTATTGAAAACTAATTGAACCTTGGTTATATTAATTTTAATTCTAATCTTCTATGCACATGAATATTGTGTTTAATGCTTTTCATTGATTGATTGGGATCTTTTATTTAATTAGCATCCTAGAGAGGAATAGTTGATTTTTGAATCTTGTTAATCTAAGAAATTGATCTATGATATTGAGTTGAAAAATTGCATGTCACACTTGATAGAGAGAAATATTTAGATGTGCAATATATTAGATTGACATCTTAAAGAGGAACGATCAATAGTCTAGGAGCTACAATTTCATGCATCTTAATTTCTAAGAGATTAGATTGACATCCTACAAAGGAATGATCGAGTCTATCTAGAATTAAGATAGCTAATTCATCTTGTAGAAGAAATCATATTTGGGTAGATCCTAACCAACATAGAAATATGATAAAATCGAACTTTGATTAATCTTGCGGTAAAAACTAAATTTCTCCATATTTTATCTTATCTTATATGGATCAAGAATTCGTTGTCATCATTTTTTCTTTTCTTTTTTCTTTTCCTTTTGTTTTTGTAATAAATCACTTTCCCCAAAAGCTCAATTATCTCCTACAAGTTAGTGGAGCTAGATAGACAATTGATATTAATCCTCGTGGGAACGATACTCTACTCATTATCGCTATTACTTGATACGACTAGTACACTTGCTAGTGAAGTTTTAGGTTATCTTAGCATGCATCAACACAATTGGTGTAAGCTCACGACTATGGAAGAGACCTCATGGGTCGTGATGTTCAGCATGGGCCCATGAAAGTGGTCACCACGACCGTGAAAGTGATTTCATGGCCTGTGAGAATTCTTCAATAATCCGTTTTATTTTTGTTAGTTGGTTTAGATAGTATTTTTCAAGTTTTCCTTTTATCTTTCGTTAGGTTAACCATATTACCATTTAAGATTACTTGGTCATGTAGATTGCCTCCATGAAAGATTAACATTTATTAAATTACCAATAGTATGCATCATTCTATTTAATATGCATGGGTAATCTCTATGACGATCAATATTGTCGTATTTATATTAACACAAAAGATTACTAAGTAGTACATCTTGTACCATAACACACTTAATCAAGGTAGTTATGTTTGAAAGTTTATGTAAATTTAGTCTACATTTCATAAACTTGAATCACAAACAAATATCATGTAGTCATAAATTTTGTATACCAAGTGAATTTATGTCAAAATAATTAATATACTGTAAAATAAAATAATAATATATTACTCTTTATAATATATTATAATACTAGTTTGTTATCTGCGCAGTGCACAAAGCAATTTAATTTTTTTTGTCTTATTAAAAACTAAAGAATATTATTTATAAAAAATATTATCAACTCATATTCTAATATTTATTGGGTTATTTTGTATTTTTCTTGATAAATAATTGATGGCAAAGAAATGTGACACATACTTTATTCTTCATGTATACTACATTTCTTTTATTATCACATAGCTATATAAAAGTTATATTTTCCTAATATTATTTAAAATATATTTTAATTTCAACATTTTCATGAAATTTTTACTTACTAATAAAATATATTTTACTAGTCAAAATTATATATTTTTATTAATTGACATCATTTTGATTAGATAATGACAATGCAAAAAAGTGACACACACTTTTTTCTAATAGTTTATTTCA
The DNA here is from genome assembly GCA_001647135.1 of Pontederia paniculata. Lineage (NCBI taxonomy): Eukaryota > Viridiplantae > Streptophyta > Magnoliopsida > Commelinales > Pontederiaceae > Pontederia > Pontederia paniculata. The sequence continues at coordinate 646 of LTAE01003115.1, read as the reverse complement.
TTTAATATTATGAAATTAGATATTTTTTTAAATTATGATTTGAACATGTTACATTTTAAGAAAATAAATGATCATTATTTTTTTATAACAAAAAAATCTCCATTCTAATTTTTTTTAAAATTTAATTGAGTTACGAGTCATTAAAATATTTTTTATATTTTTTTATTTTCCTTTAATTTAATGATCTATGTAATATTTATCTTTTCTTATATTTATGTCTATATTAATTATTTAAAATAATTTTAAAAATGTTTTACTTATGATTGTGTTTATAAAGTGCAAACTGCATACCCCATATTTTCATCTATTAATTTTAATATTTTTTTAATTAAGACCAAGGTTGTCAAGTTCGAGTTTCTACCTAAAATCATTTTAGGGGAGGTAAACTCGTATCGTAAACTCGATACGTAAATACGTAGAACTTAGATATAATATTATTTTATATTAAAAGAGATATGGCATTATTATAATAACAATTTTTTTTAGAATCACATAAAATATATTGCTAAAACTTTAAAATGGTAAAATAATATGAACTCATAATCCATTATATGATTGTCAAGTTTCAAGGTATAGATAGATCCAACTTAACTTTCAGAAATTCATAGTAAACTTATAATTTTCTTGTACTAGAATTAAATAAATA
>LTAE01003114.1:7432-39190 GCA_001647135.1 Pontederia paniculata | reverse complement strand
TTGTGTTGTTTGTTTTCTCTCTACTCTCTTCTCTGTTTGTTTATATTTGCATATGCAAGCTTCCGCTGATAACTCGTCTAGGTTAAGTAAAAGAGAGTAGATTTTTAATACACCAATTCACCCCCCCTCTTGATGTCATCCAGATCCTACAAGATCGATGCACCACTGGGGTGTCATTGATAGGATGTCATCATACATATATCATGACATATTGATATTATCGATAATGAATGCATAAGTAATTATACTTAAGAGTGTATAAGGACTCAAAGGATTAACGAGTGCATATTGTGCAAGAGACTCAAGTAATAATCACGACAAGATCGTGAATGAGAGGAGTTTCTATTGTTGGCTAGATTATTATACCTATGAGAGTGAGAATACCTAAACATTAATCGGGAAAAATGAAACCCAAGGACAATTTATTGATGCATCTTAGTTAATAGCATTTCATGCAACGAAGAAGTTTACAATAAGGTTAGAATATGACGTAAGCTCAAAAGGAATATTAATTATGAACACTTATGAAAGATGATCATTTTGAAACCTCCATGTGAAATGACAATTATTGTTGTAATAAGGATGATGGAGCCATATTATACATGATACAAAGATTGTTAATTGCAAATCATATGGATTATTTGGAGATCATACTATTTATCAAAAAGAATTGTGATCAAACTTAATCTCAAAGAAAGAAATGTCTTTGAGAAGAATTATCATGTATAGGAAAATAATTAGAGGATAATGAGAAGATTTATTTAGTTCAATAGTTTAATGTCTTATCTCAATGTTCATGATGAAAAGATGATGATGTTAATTAATGAGGAGAAAAAAACCAAGTGCAAGTGAATTAGTATCGAGTATTAAAAGATCTTGGAAGATGTTTGACTCATGATTATTAAGGTATACGAGTATTATCTTGACAAACAAATATAATGATATAGATCATTGAAAAAAAAGGAGGGGAAACGATATGAATTGACAAGGATGAGTGATGCATATGTAATATGATCATCGATATGACAATGAGAATGATATATGAGCATATGAAGTAACAAAAAATTGAAAAGCTCAATGAATGCTAGAAAGTGTTTTTGGAGCCAATATGATATTTATGATTGATATTATGAAAAACAAATTACTATAAATAAAGTCTTTTGGAATGCTAATTTGTATTAATCCATAATACTAATTCGGATTAATAAAGTCTAATTATGGGCATTTTGGTATGCAATTGAATATTATGTGTATAATTGTTTAGATATAAAGGATAAATTCACATTTGGAAATGGTGAAAGATCTTGATGAGAATGGTCAACTTTGATTTTAAAGAAATGATCGAAGTTATGAGAATGAAGATTTTTATTGTAGAACTTATGCAAGATCTCGTGGTTATTAAGGCGGATACTTAAAGTGATAAAGATCAAAGTATATAAGTGAAGTTGCTTGGCATGCTAAAAGAATATTAATTAAACTATGGAGTACAATTGATTGTAATATGGGAGATAAAGTCAAACTACTAGTTATTACAATAAATTGTTGAGATTCAAGTTATCCTTATAGAGATGGTAGTGACCTAATCAAAATAAAGAACTAAGGTTTTGAAAACTAAGATCTCATGAACAACCTCCCTACTTAGTTGGTAAGTTCTACAACTTAAGTAAATTCGAGGACGAATTTATTTTTAAGGGGGTGATAATGTAATAACTAGAAATAACCCAACATGTGGGCCCCATCACTCCCCACTTTGAAACAACACCATTGGACCCCATTTTCCACTCAACCACAAGTATAAAATCTCATTTTCTGGGTGTCTTTCTCTCTCATCCGAAATTTTCCATCTCTAAACCTTGTTTGTATGTAAAGGGGATCCTCTCCTTCTATCCATGTTTTAAATGTTCATTTGATTGCAAATGATCTCATGAAGGAGGAAGAATTATGACAAGTTCATATTTTAAAGTTTAAATCTCATTGTATATGAAAGCCAAATGATGCATGTAAGTACATCTCAGGTTATGTGAAAAATACATAATGCATGTTAGGTGTTTGATGAAATGTGTATATGCAATGTGGACCTTTTCTCCACTAATCTTCATGACCTAAAGTGGACATTAAATCTGATTTTTTTAGCAATACCATGAAAGGAGAAAGAAGAATTAGGTTCAAGGTTAAGATGCATGTCTCCGGTTTATGTTAAACTCATTTCTATACAAGAACTATAAATTGCTCATGTATTATATGTTATGATTGGTGCTATGCAATGTACGAAATGTTTAAATGTTCAATTTCATGATAGAAATGACCTAGGACCCACAACACGTGAACCTAGGACGAACCATCAATCTTCGTATAAAAAAATAAAAGGAAAAATTGGACGGGAGCCCGATACGCCGAATTGGCTAGTACGGGCTGCCCGAAATCCTTTCGGGTAGAAGGATACGACCAAATGAATTGACCGTAATGGTCAATACGGGTAGGCCGTATTGATCAATACGGGTCATATTGATCAATACGGTCAGGGTGTATCTGTCCAATGCAGGTAATTCACTATTGATGTGTAACGCTTCATATTTTGGTCTATTTAAGATCTATTTATTCTCACGCATACGTCTCTAAGAAGAAAGATAGATGTTTACCCTTTTCTCTCATGAAACTAAGTATGTTACATACGATTATGTGATGTTTTACGATAACCTAGATGTGAATTGTATGCTCAGTCGTAACTAGGTTAAAAGATGAACAATATGATGTTTGTTTGATGCTTGATGTATTGTAATTAAAAGACGGATTGAGACAAGTGTAGTGCACATCTAAGTTAAAGGAGGGAGCAAACATTGACACCCGGCCGGCACGGGTGGTCACTTCCTTGGATTAAATTTCTAAAAGCCCAAAGGGGCGGAGGGAGGGTGCAAAGGCGCATCCTGGTCTGATCAACCAAATATAAGTCGGTGTGCACAACGACTCTCAATCAAACAAGATAATAAAAGGACATGTGACTATGGGGACGACTTGAGGATGTCTTATGAGAAGTTAGATGGTTAACTTCTATGATGTCATATGATAATAAGATTAAAGATGAGAAGGACATAAACAATAAAGTCAAGCCAAAAGGACAATATGCATTGAAAGTTAATGCTAAGTATGATGTTCATGTTTAAAAAAAACATTATATCGATAATGCTAAGCATATAGTGCATTATATTGATAATGCCAAGTAAAGTAAAGTTATGATGAAATAAAGATGCATTATAATGATAATGTATAAACAAGATAACAAAACAAGTAAAGATGAAAGATAGACTTAAAGTAAGTTCATCAGAATAATTGGTTAAGAAGCTAAAATAAAGTAAAGATGAGGGTCATATGTTGACCTTAAGTTGGGTTAAAATCCTATGTTATGCTCCATGTTTAATTATGATGTTTTTATGCATGCCATGTAGGTTTTACATATATGGGTGATACATTCACCTATTCTTCGACATTTACATACTCTAACGGGATGAAAGTCCCCTGCTTCTGGATCTTGCAGGTGCAAAATAATTATATGCTCATATGAAAAATAGTCATGATGGCTAAAGCAAATGGTTAAGTATGGATTTGTCTTAGAGTCAAGTTATGTTGTTGTCCTTCCTTTTTCTATTAAATTGTAAAGACTATGTATCGTCTTCGGGCAAGTTGATGTATGTCAAGTTATATTAAGAGACCTTTATGGACAAGTCGTATTATTAAGGTTCATGTTTTGAATTATGTTGTTTTTTAATCAAATTTATGCATCTTCTGTTGATTCGTACATTTGTCATGTTCTTGATGTCTCGTGTTGATTTTTATCTTGTGTCGATTATATTCTCGTCTTATGTTCATATTTCTTCATGTTGTGACCATGATCGTCAATGGTCAAGTCAAGTTTATTATCCCGTAGCGTTCCGGAGACCGTTCCGAGCACGTGGCGAATATCGATTCGTCCGCATGGCGGGACACGTTTTCAGGGTGTTACATTCGCAGTATAAATTAACGCAAAAAAATATGGTATTCAAATTGATAATAAGTTAAATAAAATATCATTATAATTGTGTAAAAATGTTTTGCTAACAGCCAAAACATAACTAATATCTTATTTATTCAGATCGAGGTGAAGAAGTTGTTCTGTTAATATTTTATTTATCATTTTTTGCATTTGGGTAAAATAAAATTAATAAAAAATAAAATTCGTAGAGCACTAATGATAAAAATTTAATTTGATTTTTTTTATTTACGAATCCAATCAAATAATAGGGTAAACAAATTAAGTATTGTTCCAGTAGTTGTTTTAATTATCATAATATTTTTCATTTCTCCTCTCAAGATGACATGGCAGAGGGAGAAAGAATTCTTAATTTATGTGCATTATAAAACTATCTATATACTTAATTAATTTAATTTTAAAATCTTTAAACCCCCTTTATTTTGAATTGAAACTCAAAAGTGTAATTTTCAATTGATCGAAAATTAAATTTCTATCAAATGAAATTTTCTTTCCCAAATGAAAAAGAAATTTTTTTATGTTTTCGAGATAACTTTTTAGTTAATTTATCAATGAAGGCTGTGAGTGTTCACCGGGTCAGATCAACCCGATAAATCCGACGATCCGAACCGATCAAATTTCTGAGATCGGATTGTTGGTCGGGGCGAATCCGAACTGACCCGAGCATAACCTGACCATCAACGGATCGAGTACGAATTTTAATTTTTTGAACCCGATTAATCCGATGACCCAAACTTTTATATATTTTTTATTAAATTTAAGTCAACTTATTCGTAATAAGATTTTTATATTTATTCAAAAGTAAAATATATTAAAATTTTATATTTTATGTCCTTTAATATCATTATAAATCATTGAAGAAAATTATTTCTCTTTTTAAAATATAAATTAATGTTACGTATTATAAAAAAATATATGAAAAATTCAATCGAGTAGATCGATGGTTCAACCCGATACAATGAAGATGGGTTGAATCGAATTTGATGACTAATTTATCATCAATCCGGATCCAATTCAACCCGGACAAAATCAATCAGGTTGAGTCGAATTTAGGATCGAATAGGGTCAAACTCGACCCGTGAACACCCCTAATGGAGGCAAACCAATGTAAATGCAACAAATTACTTTACAATTTTGCTAAGTAGACTTTAAGCGATAATTCAGACCATTAAATTTTAAAATTAAATATAAAAATTTAAAATATTTTAAAAATTTAATCTATCATGAAATTCGAATATGATGGTTTAAATCACCGTAAAAAAAATTTTAGCAAACATTTTATGGAAGCTCCCTTTCTCTAATCATTTCTCCCATGATTAATTTATTTCCACATACATACCATTCGTGCATAATATATTATTGTATTCTTCTTCTTCCCTCTCAAACGTCTTATGCGATCCTGGAGAACTGAAAGGTGACATCCAACGCAGTTGTTCCTTTGTTGCCGGATCCAACTGCCCGAGATGACGATGACGGGACGATGGTTCGGAGGTCCATGGATCGGTGACCACTGGACGCGGCATTGCACCGAAAGGTTTGCGCGCGAGCTCATCGTACGTAAGAATTCGAACTAATAACAACTCCGTCCATTACCGTGGCCGCCGTTGCGCTCATGTGCATGGCTGCGAAGCTCTCCGCTCGTGGCAGACCGACACGCTTCCGCCTCTTCTCCTCGACCTCGAACGATGCCGCATCCTTCGCTTGCCGCCGCCGCCGCCACCAGGAGCAGCCCGACAACCTCCACCTCTCGGACCATCCCATCACCTCTACCCCTACCGCCGACGCCGCCATCGTTCGTTTCTCCGCCCTCCTCGCCGCCGCCTCCCACCCCGCCCACCTCGCTCAGATACTAGCCGCCTTGCTCTCCTCTGGACTTCACCAATCCCCGTTCGTCGCCACCAAATTTCTCCTCTCCGCTGTGCAGTGTCACCGCGTGCTCGACGCCCGCAAGTTATTCGATGAAATCCCCCATCAAAGCAGGAACCTCTTCCTGTTCAACGCCATCATCCGCCTTTATTCCCGTCACAGTGCATTTCCTGATTCCCTGCGCTTCTACAGTCAAATGCTCCACTCTGGCATTCGACCCGATGGCTTCACCCTCCCGCCTGTCCTTAAGGCATGTGGCGGCGTCCAGTCCTCTCCGGCTTCTGGTCGTGCTGTCCATGGGCAGGTACTGCGGCTGGGCTTCGAATGTGACGTCTTCGTGCAGAATGGGCTCATAGCCATGTACGCCAAGTGCAACCTCATCAATTGTGCCAGAGCTATATTTGATATGTTAAGCTATCGAAATGTGGTTTCTTGGACTTCTATCATTTCGGGTTCTGCTCAGAATGGACATCCACATAAGGCCCTTGAGCTGTTCAGAAGAATGCGGTCAGAATCCAATGTGCGTCCTGATTTTGTGATCCTTGTTAGTGTTCTGAAGGCTTACATGGATGTTGCAGACTTGGAGCAAGGGAGCTCTGTTCACGGACTCGTGATCAAGTGCGGATTTGATGATGAACCTGACTTGATCATTACGCTCACTGCAATGTATGCGAAGTGTGGAGAAGTTCTGGTTGCAAAGTCATTGTTCGATCAGGTTACATTCATGGATGTGATTCTCTGGAATGCAATGATTTCTGGGTATGCCAAGAATGGTTACACTTGTGAAGCTGTAGGACTATTCCGTGAAATGATATCAAGAGAAATGAAACCTGATTCTATTACAATAAGATCAGCAATTTTGGCTTGTGCACAACTGGGATCATTGAAAACAGCAAGGTGGATGGAGCAGTATGTGAATAATAGTCAGCTCAAAGATGATATTTTTGTGAAAACAGCACTTATTGATATGTATTCCAAATGTGGAAGTATAGCCCATGCCCATGCCATATTTAATCGCATTCTTCAAAAGGATGTTGTTGTTTGGAGTGCAATCATTATGGGTTATGGTTTGCATGGCCATGGCTATGAAGCTATAGGTCTCTTCAATGATATGAAGCTTGGTGGAGTTAGTCCGAATGATGTCACATTTGTGGGGCTTTTATCAGCCTGCAAAAATGCCGGCTTAGTTGAGGAAGGCTGGAGTTATTTCCACTCTATGAAAGACTATGGAATTGAGCCCCGGCATCAGCATTATGCTTGTGTGGTTGATCTTCTTGCCCGTGCTGGCTATCTTGACAAGTCCTATGAGTTTGTTAGGAATATGCCGATGGAACCAACAATAACTGTTTGGGGAGCATTGCTTAATGCGTGTAGGATCCATGGACATGTGAGTTTGGGGGAATATGCAGCTCAAAGAGTTTTTGCTTTAGAGCCGTTAAATGCAGGGCACTATGTTCAACTTTCGAACATTTATGCCTCTGCTGGCATGTGGAGAGAAGTTGCAAAGGTTCGAATATTAATGAAAGATAGAGGTGTGACCAAGGCAACTGGGTTCAGCTCCATTGAGATAAGTGGAAAGAACCACTTTTTTCATGCAGGTGACACGTCACACCCAAGATACAAGGAGATCTTTAAAATGGCTGCTGAATTGGAGAGAAAGCTAAAAGAGTCTGGCTTTGTTCCTCATTTGGGATCTGTTTTACATGACTTAAACATGGAGGAGATGGAGGAATCTTTGAGCAACCACAGTGAGAGGATAGCAATTGCTTTTGGTCTGATTAGCACAGCTCCTGGAACGACACTTAGGATCATGAAAAATATCCGTGCATGCGTGAACTGCCATGCTGCTATAAAGCGTATATCTAAGTTAGTCAGACGGCAGATAATCATCAGGGATTTAAATAGGTTTCATCACTTCAAGGATGGTGTTTGTTCTTGCAGGGATTACTGGTGAATCTGGTGTATTTTTTCCTCTGGTAAAGTAAATGTTAAGTTCTATGTTTCATTCATTAGCTTGATAGTGAAGATGGCTAAAATAATATTCTTTTTTACATTCCAGTGGAACTCAAGAAAATGAAAGAGGCACAGGCATTAAAATGGTCCTCATGATAACTTGAAGTGTTCTTGAATATAACCGTAATGAGATAGGTAGTGCTTCCTGGAAATGCATTTTGGATGAAGAAAGCATTCTTTTGCCTGCATGACAATCAGGTAGAAGATAGTTCAAAGAAATTTAGGATTGCTTGAAACTTGTTTCATTTACACACTTTGCTTTAATCTATTTTATTCTTTTGAAATGTTTTTATATAGTTGAGAGTGCAGAAGGAATAGGAACCAGACAAAAAAGATCTAAGATTTTGTTGAGTTGGGAATTGCTAAAAACAAAAATATATAATTTGATAGAGTCGTGGACCTGAAAGGAAACATTCCAGTGATTTTATTGAACTAAAATATATGCGAGTAAAAAATTACATTACGGTGTCTAATGGTTACTGGGTGTTTCTAGTAATAGAGGGAGCCATACCAAATATGGTAGTCGCTGGAGCAATAAAAAAAACAATCAAGCTCCATATCAAGTATATTCTTACTTCTGATTTCTGATTCATTTTATCTAATAAAATTACTCTAATCAAATGTTTGTTCTTATATAATCTTGAACTCAGGGTCTACTGACTTGGGAATGACCAATAAATGACTGCTTCAGAGCATGATCGATGATGTCATTATGTATTAAACCAAGAGATGTTTCAGCTCTTGTGGAACAAGGTAATGCTGACAAGATTTCACATACTTTATATGATAAAAGATTGGTATGTTGTATGAAATCAGCATTCCTTCCTTTTTCTGTTCCATGTATCATGTCAATCCATATGTGTATCTTCTTTGTTTCAGGAAATACCCACAAATTTTCCTTAGGTTTGCTTGAATATTTAATGATAAAGGAGTGAGGAAAGGATAATGTCACTCTTGTTTGGATAACAAAAGAAGGGATAGGGTGGTGTAGATAGCTCGTCGTACTTCGATGGAAAACTAGAAGCAAAGTGTGAATAAGAATAAATTAATAAAGAAAATTTTACCCTTCATATAAAGAAGGTAGAAGATGTAGAATAAGAATAGTTTATGAGTCTTCTTCCATTTAGTATGTGGTCTTTAGTTGTGGACCTTTAGCATAGTCCATTAGTTTAGTTCCTTTTAAATAGTTTTTCTTTTATTATATTTTTATGTTTTGATTATATGGAGAACTCTATGTAAATCTCATACGGTTGTATTTAGCCTATTTCTCGTAAGCAGATAACTTAAGTAAGTTTAAGTGGATAATTTAGTTAGGGTTAGGAGTAGGTTAACTTGGCAAATCTTCGTCAATAGATCTCAGATAACTTAATTAAGTTTAAGTGCATATTTAGTTAGTTAGGTGTAGGTTAACTTGGCAAATCTTCATCAATAGATCTAAGGGAAGATTTTGTAGTAAATACAAACCCTCCTAGTTCCACCAATGTGGTGAAATTTGTCTGAATGGGTTCCAAGTTCCTCCCCTTCTCATTGAAAGTTAAACCACATAGTCTCTTCCGTCAAACCCTATTTGACCCCATCACATCCCACCCTACCTAACTATATTGTTACTAGCGCTATAAGATAATATTTCTAACGTTTTGGTGCTTTTGATTGTTACTTTGTGGATCCAAATTAGAAAGGTCAGGCCCGTGGATGTTTTCTTTTAAAGAGAAAACAAATTGGACCATTTCTCGATTTGTGTGTCATCCTTGTTCAGGGTCCTTGCTAATTTTCTTTATATCTTTCCAATTTTATCGGATGTCTAACCCTAATAATTTTAGAATTTGTCTTAGCTTATAAGAGTTAACAACAATAAGGGACTACATTATAAAAGAATTTGATGGAGTTGTCTCTCCTTTAAAAGAGGGATATTGGGTCTCCCCTCTTTAGAGCCGTTGGATCAAAGATCCATGGATTAAATGATAGTCCTCTTTCTTCACCTGATGGTATCTGAGCCATAGATCTTTGATCTGACTGCTCTAAAGAGGGGAGACACGGTGCCCCTCCTTTAATATATAATATTGTTTTCTATAGTATTACATCGGGATTTTTTTAATACTTTGTTTGCAAATTTTCAAATAGTCATTTTGCATTTGATCAGCCTCTTCCCTCTTTTTATATGCCTTGTTTGTTTCCTCTTTCATGATCTCTGGTATCCAACCCTCCAACAACAACCCTACCTGGTGTATGTTGGACACAGGAGATGGAAGGTGCGTCCTTGACCAGTCATGCATCCTTGTGGGTCAGTCCAAAGGCAGGATCCACTTTCAGCAACAAAGGATCATAGCCATCTCGACAATGACCAAGATGAGGATCTAATGACTATGGTAGTAGCAGTAGAGGATCCTGATCTGTATTATACTTTGGGTTTGAGGGGAGATAAAATATTGATTTCTGGAGAAACAGATAAAGAGGAGTTAAAGATGATGAAGAATCAAGGTTAGGAAAATGGAGAGCAGAGAAGGTGGTGGCCTTAGAGAGTTCAATTAAAAATATTCTAGACAATGGTTTTATGAGGTATCCAAGTTGGACCTAAATATGTTTAACTATCAAAAAGGTGATTGTACCGATGCACCTTTCACCAAAAGAAAAGGATATACCTTTGCATATCAGTGTTTTTGTGTGTGATAGAGAGAGGTTAATATCATTTGTCCTTATCAAACATAAAAAAAAACATGGGAATATATACTATTTTTTGCAATTCCTATGTTGTTTCTGTGTGTGAGAGAGGGGTTATTATCATTTGTCTTTATCAAACATAATGGAAATAATGTACTATTTTCTGCAATTCCTATTTTATTTTTAATGTAGAATGCATCATGAGCCATTTCACTTATTATTCACATTTGGTCAGGTACAAGTCATTGCATTTGAAACTAATTATACATCGCTCATTGAGCTTTACACTGTTGCTAGATTATGCTTTTGATTCTGTTTTGTATTTTTTCTTTTAGATGTTGATATGCCTGAGGCTTGAAGGAAATCACTGTCCAAAGCTTTTTAATATAATAAAGATTTTTTTTTCCTAAGAAAGAACCTTGGTAAGACCATCTATTGTATGACTTCATCATAGTCCACAGACTTGTATGACTAACGTTATTTTACTTCGATTTGCAAAAGACCTCAACTTAATAAGTTCGTTATCATGGTATGGCCTTTTATATGTGCATCAGCTAAGCCTCATTCCCGAACTAGCTGGGTCAGCTGTATGCGCCTTCAAAACTCCATGGAAACCAAATAAGCAACACTTTTGTAGTTATAAGGCATTTAAGATAGATTTTGTTTAAGTGCAGTGATATGAAATAAGTTAAACATCTCTAGACTAATAGACGTTATAAACATCAGTAGAGAATATATCTAGATTAAATGAACAATCCAGTCCCTAAAAAACTTCAATATTTCTGATCAAACCAGTTTTACAGTTATAGTCATTTCAAATTGTAGACAAGTTTCTGCATTCTGTTCTCGTTTCATTTGGGATTATATGGATGGGTTCAAATGTAGTCTACAGTGAAGGAGCACTTAAAGATCTACCACTTTGAAGCTACTTTGTGGGGATTACATGACAGAAGCTATGTAACGGTAATCCTGTAAATTCAACAAGTAGGTTTTGCAAACTTCCCCAATGAAGAATCTTAATCCCATGCTTTTATATGGCATATGATATGACTCAATACTTCTTGGAAGCTACAATCAGGAGTTCCTAGTTGGTCGGATTCACCAGAGGCAGTATCATCCGATTTACTGCAGCAATTGGATTCCAATGTGTATTCTAACGTAGTTAATGGAGAAAACTGAATGCTTGTTGCTGGAATCAGGTCCAGTTTGCTAGGGGTGTCAAGCAAATTGTACCTCTTTCGATACAGCATCTGACCATAAATCATTTTCGCAGATGCAAATCATGTATTAAGGGGCTGATTATCCGACAAATCAGGAAAACCATTTACGACACCATAAAGACTGATTAGCATTCGAGTGAGGACAAGTTGAACCATTTGCTGAAGTATTTGATTGGTGAGAAATTATTCTTGAAATAAGAATCATTATTCTTTAGAAATTATTAGTTTGCTTAATTATTTTCGTTTTTTTTTGTTTGCATGAAAAGTTAACTAATCCTACTCTTATGTTTCTTTTCATTTATCTTTTTGAATTGAGAATATCTAATTCCTGAGATCCGTCATGGAATTCGGTCTTCAGAGGGTCCTTTTGTCTTTCAAAAAAATATTTATGAAACAAGAGTAGCTGTCAGTTATCTTAGCAATCCCCTATGGAACTGCTTATCTATATTTTAACCTTGCCTCCCTGATAGCTTTGGGAGAAAAAATGGGGTGCACTATGCCAGAAAATAATAGGTAATGCTTACCATTATTTCCCAATCCAGAATACTACATGTTTGGAAGATCAAAGGGGACCCTTAATGCTCAAAGGGAAAGAGATCCTCCAAGCTCCTTCATAAGGATCTTAGTTTAATATATCATTATGTCTATCTTTGCACTGGACATATCATAACAAAAACGCTACTTTCTTGCCAAACGAGGATGAATCTTCTCTTTTCATGGATCAGCAACAAAATGAAGTGTAATCTCTTTTATTTTTCCTAAAGTACACATTTTACAAGGAGACTGACAACAAAGCTATCTATCATACAAAGTTGTCGAACAAGGAAGCCAACAGTGCGAGACAGAAGAACACAATTCAATGTAATCTACAATCATATTCACATGCTTTTAGTCAGAGAACTCCCATCACCGTGCAGGAAAACTAGAACATTTCTCTCTCCCTTTTTCTGGTTCGTTCAGTTGTCTGCAGTTTCTCTATTTCCAATATGGATCCAATGGAGGGAGCTGGTATTCATCAGGCTTGAGAGCTATCGCAAAATCTGGCAATGTTGGAACTGACTTGGATGTCCTGCAAATGCCCCAAGATACCAGTTTCAGTAGCATATTTTACTGAACATGACTGAATCAGGTTCAGACTTCCAACAGTTGAAAGGTAAAAAGGATATCTAGAATTAGTCCATAGCAGCTGTTTAGAATTAGATATTCTCTATCCAGTGAATGTCCAGCAAGTATCCCTAATTGAAGAGATTAGAGAAATTACTAAAAAATGTAGAACGACTAGTTACCCGTTGCCACCATAAAGGTCTTTGTTGATGTGAGGCTTGTTGGCTGCATCTTTTGAGAGTTTTTCAGAGAGATACCTCATAAATCCCCATGGAGGAGGATTCCTGAAAAATATACACATATGGAGTAAACATGAGACAATAGCCTTCTACTGAAATTAGGAAACTTAAATGTTCGAATATTCGAAGTTTATGTATGAGATAGCATTTACTACACAAATAGTACAGAAGATGATAAGATGGCAACAAAAATTCCATAGAAAACTATTTATCATATTTGTTTCATCACAAAGAGAACAAACAGAATATGCAATCTGTAAGTGGAACACAAAAAGAAAGAAACAGACAGGAACCCACAGAAAACTGAAAGCAGGTAATCACCTTGAGGTAGGGGATGCTGCATTAAATGCTTCACAAACCCTTTTGCTTTCTTTGAAAAACTCATTTGCAGCTTGCAATGCAGCGACAGCCATTTCATGAGATTTCTCTGTATTTCCCTCATCAAGGATTAAACTGTGGTAGTAATATGCAGCAGCCTGTTTGTGCAAGGATAAGGCATTTCCATATTAGGTATTAAAAATGATGATTTGATAGGAATTGCCAAAACTCAAGTTAAATGACATTATTGAATAGGCAGCCATGCATGAAGCAAACTTTGTGCTAAGTGTTTTTACTTTCTACCACTATCTGCATGCAGCCTTTCTCCTTGACATTATTCAATGAATTAAGAAAATCAACAACTTCTGCACATTCAGAAAGGTTCTAAGACACTTCAGATTACACTACATGCATCTGAACAATATGTTTGAATCAAGTTTACCGAGAAAATGCTTCTCGAAGCAATTACAATCTACGCGCACAACAATCATGGTGAGGAAGTTAATATTGCAACGGGTCACCATGCACATGACCTTTTATGGCTGTCAAAAATTTGGGCTCATTAAAGGGAAAGGATTGGACTCCAAACTCAACTGATATACCGGTGACAGGTTCCACAACCACTATCCAACTTTGGACCAGAAATAAGGTAAAGAAAAGTCAGCTTAGATCATTACAGTATATCATTACTAGCTTTAACAAAAATTTAGAGAAACAGCTGGGGCCACTTGGACTTTGCTGCTCAACAACTAAATTCAATACCCATGTTTTCATGTGACACTTAAATTCAGTAAATCAGTTCCTTCTAAGTACTACTGCTATTTTGAACAAGTTAAAAGATACCTTGGCTTCAGCATGTTTCCACTTGACAAAGAGTAGATGTTTTGCACCCCAACCTTGAGGCATTGGAACTTCCATGATGTAATGTTCAGCCTAAGAAATCGATACAATTTCAGAAGATAGATTCATCAAGTGATAAAGGAAAATCTACATGAAAGGAACTTAGAAAGAATCAACATAGCTTGTGTTGAATGATAAAAGTAAAGATTTTAGATAAAAGAAGCCATATATTTATACAGAAGATGAAGAGTGTAATCTGGACTAAGGTCGAGAGTATGTGAATAAAGCAGAATACTTGGAAATGTTAACCGGGTTAACTTGCAATCATAGATATGAATATGAGTTGTCGATGATTGAATATAAAGGATAAAAGACTGGCAACCATGAAGCAATAGTACAAGAGAGCATAGAATATGAAATCATCACAATACATGATGCCTATTTACAAGGGTTATCTGTAATTACTCTTTCCAGTATCATAGGACAATACAGATGTAAAAGAGTATAATAGATGAAAAAGAAATAATGTGGACCAAAATCAAGAATAAGATCTCATAAATGTCTAAATAAGACAACTGTCCATGTAAAATTAATGAAAAACCAAATAATGTGGATGATGTAGATGACTGAAAATATGAAGAATAAAACAATACCTGATGCCAACACTTGGCCATCTCGCATGCCAACCGCCGTTTTACAGCAAGTGTAGCCTTAGGATTTTCAACAGCCATCCCAAGTTGAATGTCGACACTCTGCATGTAACCAGAATGAAAGAAAAAAAAAAGATTGATCAGCAAGTGTAAAATGGGGACAAAGGTAAATTATGGCGACCACTATTTCAGATGAATGTCATAAACATGGTTAGTTGTTCTGTTCATCCAACTACTTCTACTTAAAAAATATATCCACCCACTGACAAAAACTTAAAGCATCTTGAGAAACACTTAACTAAATCTGAAAATAACCAATTCATGTGTTCAATGAAAATTAAACAGTACCTGTCCAAGTACTTGCATGCAATGAGAACGGAGCACACCTTCAGCTAAATCTACAGGAAGATCTTTCCTACAAATGATAGCAGCAGACACAAAATTAGAACATGTGCAAACTTCAAACTTGTTCTTGAAATTAATCAGGAAGAAGTTCGCATAGGATGGATGTGCATTGAGAACTTGGCACGATAATTACACTTGAATGTTGCATTTCTAAACTAATGAATGCTGACCTCAGTGCAGTAGGAATCTGTGGAAAAACATGCTGAATAGCACAATCAAGATATCCTGCAGCCTTCAAGAGAATATCAATGGAGGTTGTTCGACTCTCTGCAAAAACATTCCAAACATTAAAACTGAAACAAGGTCCAACTTTAGACATACGAATTTTAATATCATGCTTTCAACCAATTTTGTGGCTTTCTTTTTTAAAGATTAAAGGACTTAGCTCAAGATAATTGAACAAAATACACATTAAGTGGGTCGAGCATTCCAGAGCTTAATACCAACCTTCAGATACCTTAGGGTGGTAACCATTATTAAGTGTTTTAGGAAGGAGCAACGAGTTTGCCTCTGAAAGACAAAGCATAGCCATCAAGTGCAACACTGAAAGCACCTCATACCAGGCACTGGTCATGCTAGTCTCCTACAAAAGAAAACAGAGTCAAACATCATCCCTTCTCCCACAGGAATAAATATTTATGTTAAAGATCCAAAAGCCAACCTCTGAATCGTCTTCTTGGTTAACCCACACGAATTGGACCTTATCTGCCAACTGACTTCCTGTAAATTGTATTTCATGCAACTGTCAAGAGTTGAAAACAAATTGAATAATCATTTATTTCATTAAAATTTTCATAAAATATATGCACGTATAAATAAGAAGTGGCCGTCTGAACTACATTATACCATCTTTGACTAATCCTAGTAGAAGAGGTAAGTAGTCTTGTAATGCCTGCAGAAGATCAGCCGAACTAGAACCCCCTGAGATATAAAAAAAGATTGATAAGCTTCCTTTACAATCATTACTTTTTATCAGAACAAAGTCTAAATACACTAACCATGTTGTGCTGTTTCTCTCCTTCTGTGCTTTATCAAGTTTGCTGCCTCTTGAGAAGCCATTACCACTATTCTAGTTCTCAATGCTGAGAGGCGATCTACTAAGCTCTTAGGCAAACTATTGCCCAACGATTGTGAAAAGTCCATGTTTTTAGGGATGCGTAATCCTGGTACGAAAATGGCCACCTCTCCAATATTACCAGGCCTTTTCCTGGCTATAACTGCATCTTTTGTTGAGGACGTCCCACATCCCATGTTTGCTTCTGTCAATGAAAGTTAAGGCAATTAAAAACATGGCAGCATGAGGAAGATGAAACAAATGTGAAGCAACAGATAAAATTGGTCATTCACACAAGGTTTAAGTGATCGGGAAAAATTGTATAAACTTGACAGAAGAATCACAGCTCTATAATAATGTACTATTACAGTTGAACAATTAAGAATCCTTGCTGACCTTTTATTTCTTGCGTATCAGAAGCTAAATCGGATCTGACAGAGCAGCGACCACTCTCTGTAGGAGAAATTCACAAGTCAGAATGGAGACTGACGCAAAAGGAGGTAGAAAGAATCAAAATTGAATTAACAGAGACAGTAGAAACAAATTTATATATGAGAACGCGAGAATTCCAGAGAGGAAAGTTGAACCAAAACTAGAAAGTGAAGCCGGACACACGGAAGACACACAAAGTAGAGAGCTTTAAGCAACCAGAACATTACGTCAAACGAAGGAATGCCGCTTCGCGTGAAACAAGAAGCCAAGAAACAACTATTAAGCTCTACGACCTCCATAACTTGTCGGCAAAGATCACAGAGCAAAGGAAAACCACCCAAAACACAAGGTACATCTCCATTCCAACAGAATTCGCATAAAGATTCCAACTTTAAGCACAACGACGACTCCACGACGCATCTAAATTCAGAAAACAACAACAAAATCGCAACTTGCGAGCAATTCGAGTGAACAAAAAAAACTAAAAAAAGGACCCAAAGAAACATCTTTTTATTCGTCAACCCACACCAACCGATAGCAGTGTTCCGCAGATCCCGCGGGAACGGGGTCCAGATCCGTACCTCGAAATCGGGCAAAAGCATACGATTCAGGGTGGGATCGGCGCCATGGGCATTGGGGAAGAATTCGAGGTCCAAAGCCCTGGAAATGGCGGAATCGCGGAGGTGAGAAGGGAACAGAGGAGATCGGGGGAGGAGAAGGTAGTAGCTTTCCCAATGGCGCCCGCGGTACGACCTTGCGTGCGTGCGTGCGTGTGGTGGTGGGAAGGGGCAGGCTTTTAAAGGTAGCGGAGGTGGTGTGGATTGAGGGCCGGTTGCTGCGGTCGGGCAAAAACTGAGACTTTAAGACCGAAAGAGGAGGAAGGAGGACAAATAGAAAAAAAATAAAAAGGAAGAATATTTTGAAGGCCTCTTTGCTTTGCTTTGCTTTGCTTCCTTTTTGGCTTGAGTTGTAAATGATTGATTTGGGCACAGATCTTTTTGGGTGCTGATTTGTTGAATTATTTTCTTAATGTTTTCATTAGTCATTTGACCAGACACAAAATATTCATTGTAATTTTGACCCCCACAAAAAAGAACTCTTGAACAGTTCTTAACAACAATAATTCATTGCATAGTAATATAATAGATAAATGGGAGTATAAAGATACACTTTGCATAATTTAATTATAGGATACTGTTTATTTTCGATCAATTATTAAATAATCATAACTTTTGCTTAATTAAAATGTGTTCCACGTTATTCTTTCAATGTCATTCTTTTTATAATTGTTTTTACTGTCTAGTGTCTACCTATTTAATTTATTGCAAATCAAAGGTTATAAATAAGCGGCTTAGGAGTAAGGGTAAATAATTATAAATAAGCGGCTTAGGAGTAAGAAAATGCATGAGTATTATTGTCTTTTAGAAGATAATGCGTACATAGTTGACGTATGTATATAATAAATATGGTAATGTTTGAAGGATTAATACTTTAAAGTTTGATTTTAAATTTATTATTTACTAACTTAACTTTTTTACTTCAATGCTGAATTAATCAAGTGTAATTTATTTTAGAGATAAATTGCTGGGTCATCGACAATGAAGAATATATATATATATATATATATAATACTTGTATAAGTGCCCATCCATTTCATGGAATATAAAACTATGAGATAAAACCATAAAAAGTTATTCATTTGTCTGTATATAGTATGACTGATTATCCACAGAGAGAAACTACACATGGAAGAATTATTTATCAAATATTTTTAAGATACTATTCATGATCATATAAAGTTGAATTTGGTTTGAACTTTGAAGATAACAAACTATTTACTTTTAGGAAATGAATTGTTTATTGGCTTTATTTACCACAGTTGTAATATAGATTATATATACATGACACGACTGCTAAAAGAATAATTTAAACTCTTATTTGAAGTTTGATCAAACCACAATTTACCTTCCATTGACCCAAATCTATTGTGCGACTAAGTAAGCCGAGCAAAATCAACTTAAACATAAATTATTCTATTGTAAAATAGGCACGAATAAAGTGAGACTGAGATGAGTGAAAGAAAATTATTCCATTTTTGGAAAAAAGGAAATGTTTTGAGGGACACCTTTCAAACTCCTTGTTTAGAAAGATACTGGAAAATTATATTTTAATTCAATAAAAATATCATTATTGTTGTTGTTGTTGTTTTGACAACATTGGAAACTTGGAAGGCTTTGAAGGGTAGGTGCATGCTTCACATTATCTTGATATTACATGTACACGTATACAGAAGAATAATGGCCTGTTACATTTATATATTAAATTAAGGCTTCCTGAAAAATGAAAAAAAAAGTTAGAAAAGGATGGCCACTAGCAGACTTATAAGGCAACTATTCATGGTCCATCCCTTCGAATAAAACTAAAGCTACAAAACAAAGTTTGGCTTTGGGATAATATGGGGACAGTGAGATAGGAGAGAGAGAGAAAGAAAGATCATAATTTTTTAGGGTATGCATGAGAGGTAGAGACGAGTCTAATAGTTCATTTTTGTGATTTGATATTTAATGTGACAATTTTTATGAAAAAAAATATTCCATATCAGTTGAACAAATATTACTAAAATGATATATCTTTTTATGTTCCAAGTTGAGGTTGTAAAACAGTTTTTTGTTCAAGCATCTTCTCAGTGTAACATTCAAATGGATTATAATAAATGGAAAAAAGTGGAAGAAATCCAAAAGATTAGTTGAGTGATGATTAAGGATTGGTACCCCGTTTACCAAACATGGTTATCACTATAAAAAAAAGGGTAGTCATCTTGAATTGATTAATCCCAAGGGACATCGATTAGCTAATACAATCGTGATTTAAGGATTTGGTACATCGAATATTAATGATTTGGGACCACGATCGAATATTTTCAAGCAAATATTACAAATTCCAACGGGTTATAACTTAATTGCGATATCGTTAGGTTTAAGGTCTTTTTCTTAGTATACAAAGGAAAATTGTTTCCAATAAAGGAATAAAAAAATCACAAAAGAAAATATACCATAAAATTTGAACATGAACTCCTAAGAATTATGTGAAAAATATATGATTAACAAAATTCTCCATGGCTCATTT
Organism: Pontederia paniculata; assembly: GCA_001647135.1. Lineage (NCBI taxonomy): Eukaryota > Viridiplantae > Streptophyta > Magnoliopsida > Commelinales > Pontederiaceae > Pontederia > Pontederia paniculata. Next base: position 19,241 of record LTAE01003114.1, on the reverse strand, counting down.
ATTGATCGCCTTATTTGGACATTTTAGATTGATAGGTTTCTTTTGATATTTTTCTTTTGGTATCCACGTGTAACAATCTTATATGCAAAACATTTCATGGGAAGAAGCCATGTGTCATTCAATAAGGGTCTCGTCATCAACTCGCTTTCTTTGAGCTCATCGTATCGATCAAGCCAATCACAAATTGATGCAAAAAAATTGAGCTAGTTAAATTGTTCCAAATCGAAGTTATTATGTGTGTCCCGTTGCTTGCTAGATTCTAAGAAACATTAAATAACTACACTCGATCTAACGACAAAGCCGCATCATTTATTTTTGAGTGGGACATCCGGAAACCATGGAATACTTGTTACTTTGTAGTCGGCAATCTATTTTTGACATACGAGTTAAAAATATAAATGATTGATTTAATTAATAACGAGTTAATCTTCAATTTAAAAAAAAACAAAACTTAAGTTATAAAACATGAATAATAGTAAAAACAATTATAAATATTACCGATTTGGATAAATATTTTTTTGTAAGAATTTTATGCCGTATCAATATTCTCTCAGTTATTAAAAATTTATTGTTGATATAAATATTAAACTAATTAATTAAATAGTAATACAATTATGCGAAAATTGTGGATGGGATTTTTTATATTTTATATTATTCAATCGAGAGTCAAATAGTTGAGAGAACTGCACAGTACGAATTAAATACCCCTGATACAAATATGTGTTAAACTATTTTTTTTGTAATTGTGTAAGGGTGCTCTTATTGCTACACAAAAAAAAATCTTAACGCCATTTTTTTATCTATTTTGCCTTTCAACTTTTTTATTGACATTATATAATTATTTATCTATTTTTCAAAAGTTGCACAAATTTCAAAACATCCACAATCTTATTTTTTTCTTATTAAATAGCATATCTTTTATTTTACTCAAAATTAAAATAAATTGTATTCGAGGTTTTATGTGTGTTTAAAATATTTATTAGTATTATTTTATTTTAAAATATCTTAATAAAAATTTGAAGTCATTATAACAAGAGAAAAATATCTGGTGACCATAAAAATAATTAGATAAGTAGAATATATTTCAAATAAGAAATAACTATAATAAGAGAAAAAAATATAAGAGAATAAATATGATAGAAGTTTTCTAAACAAATATGTAATTCTTAAATAATGAAAATAAATATTTTGAATACTTTATGTGATATTAATAATAAAAATAAATAAAAAAGGAATGTCAATAAGATTTTAAGGGGTAGCAATAAAAGCATCGAAGTAATAATGATGTAATAATTTCATGAGTTTTACCACGTTTTTTTTTTCAAAAATAAAAGTATCGATTGCTTTCATCACATGTTGATAAAAACCGTCCAATCAGCCTCCAGTCTCCACGTGGCGAGTTGTGGCTGGACGGTGCGGTTCATTTCTATGTAAAGGTTTGAAGTGACGTGCGTTCGACATGGTCGGCGATAAGAAATCCACGTGGCATCCTCGCGGACGGCAGTTGCCGACGTGGGACGATCTAACAACCGAGCGCGTCTTCCCCCGGCTCCATGTAATAAATGGAAACTTCCATCTCCAAACTAAAATGATACCTCTCATTTATAATTTTCTTTAGTCCTCATAATTTATATTTCTCAAATAATCGAATGTATTGACCATTTTTAATTGACTAAAAACATTATTCTTCGATTATGAAATGTCAATAATTTTAGAAATCGAAAAACTCGAATGTGTATAAAAAAATTATAGATTTATAGTTGTCTAATATCCTCCTTAAAATGTTGTTATACACAACCGGAGTTCAATTGAGTAGTTCCTTAGATTTCAGTGCCAATAATTCTAAATATGCTATAACTTTTTTTTTATATATAAAAGATTACATGCTAATTCTAAAGACAATATATAATGTCCATCCTAACATTCTTTGGAGAACTAGAGATACGTGAGAAGGTAGGGACGGAATTATGATAAAAAATTAAGAAAAGTCAATATATAATAAATTATATTATATTTTAATAATTAATATTATCGATAAGAAAATAAAGGTCTAGTATTTATGTGTTCTTTAACATTCTTTTTATATCAATTTTTTAATTTTTAAAAAAATTAAGAATTTTTCTTCAATATAAATAGTAAATGATAGAAACCAATTGATAGAAATAATCATATTTTTTTATTATATCTCATCTAAACATAGTCATAATATAAATTGAAACGATAAAAATTAGAGTCGTTGTTCTATATACAAAATAATAGATATGACCTTTTTATTTATAACTCTTTTTATAAATCATAGCTATAATATATGAGATATATATTGAGAACTTAAAATAAAAAAAAATGCATGCATCATGATCAGAATGCCTGAAGGTGTCATCAATCACAAAATTCAAATAAGATTATCATAAAAAAATTATAGGTAGAATAAAATTTCAAAAACTAAACTATCATAAATTTAGTGACTAAGTAAAACTAATAAAAATAAATTTAATTAATAACTTAAAAATAAAAAAAAATCCAATTTGCAATTTTTTTTTAGTCATATTAAATAATGGGAATTCAAAATCTAACAGTCCAATGTAAATTTAATTTGTATTTACTTCAAGGATCACACTTACCATATTAATTAAGATATAGATACATATAACTTAGTAATTATAATCATAACACTCAAATGCCTCTTGACACATTTTTTTTATTAACCAGTAATTTAGATCACTACCAAAATAAATTACGATTTTATAAAATACCAATAAAATCATAGTGTTTGGTAAGTATTGATAATATCAATTATAATGTAAATTATTAAAACAATTGCTAAAATACCAAAAAAATTATTGAACTTTACTGATATATTATTTTATATAAATAAAAGAGAAAAACTATAAAAAATAAGTTTGGACAAAATATATGAAGTTTATATTTCATAAAATAATCTTAAGAAATCAAGAATATATTGAACAATAATATTTTTTAAAAAATAAAATATGAATATTTTTTAAATTTTAATTGAATGAATAAATTTATCAAAATACATCTCATTCTATTAGTAATATGGAAACACACACTTTCGGGTGCTATATTTATTACTTATAAGGTGGTAATTTAGATTATCATAAACGTAAAAATCATCAGCAATGTGTTATTGTCAAACGCGATAATGTGATGGATATTGAGAATTTTAATTTAAATAATCGATAATTTATCAGGATTAAACTCATACCAAACGATCCATTAGGAGCATTTTCTATAGAGACAATCCTTTTATATTATTGATAATATTATATTAATTTATTTGAGCTCACTACATTACCTTGTTCACTTATTTTAATTGTACGAGCAATTTACATTGCCAAACAATGCATACTATTTGTGAAGTTGTAATTTGAATTCGTCATGCTAAGAGATGGTAATTTAGATTGTCAATTGACATTCTACTATAATTTTCTTCGACATTTATCATTTAGATTTTTTTTAAAATAAATTATAGAGATGACCAAATAAATTTAATATATATTTGATTAATTAGTATAATGTTTATTAATCACTATGATAATAAATATTATTATTATTTAATAAAACATTATTATTTATACTAATTTTAATATTAGTATTATTAATTAATTATAATAAATTATTCATATATTATAAATAACAAATAATTTATTATTTATTGTCATAATCTAATAATAGTTTATAATAATTATTATTAATTTTCTATTATCAGTTTGAAAAAATTGTATACTATTTATTTTATACATTTATTTATTTGATTATAAATTTTATGAGTGTTAGTGTGTATGTTTGTTATTCAAGTTCAAATTATTTAAAATAAATTTATAGAAATTCGTAAACTTAACTATTTCGCTCAAAGTTATTTTTATAAAAAAAATATTATTTATTAAATTTTATACAGTAAATAAAATAAGATATATTACTTATACATACTAAATAAAATAATATTATCGTTATTTTTAATAAGTGATAAACTTTTTGAGAAGGAATGTAGATTAATTGGTAATATATAGTGATAATGTAGATTATGTAGTGAACACAAATGAAACTTAAATTAATGTATTTGTTATATATTTACACTATTTATTTATATATTTGAAGATGGCTCGATACATTAATACTTCTAAAATAAAAAATATTATTTACATAATTATAATAGGTGATAAAAAATATTGGAGGTGGGGGCATGACCCCCAGGCATAAATGTGGATATGACACAAAATATATTACGTATTAGCTATTAATATTAAACTATATGAGGGTATACGTGCCATACGCTCCAACATGTTTGAAATTAGAAAATTTAGAAATAATATTTATTATAAAATTGTGTTTATTATTATATTAATATTATTATATTAATATTATTATATTAATATTTAATTTATTATTATATTATATATTTAATTTGGTTTTTTCCTCTCTCCAAACTAATAGTAACTATAGTTTACTGTAATATTTTAAATGCAATAATTTTAGATGAGATTCATCTTATTTCTTTTATTATTTTATAGAAAATATTTATAATATTAACTAACATTCTAAATAAAACATTATAAGTTTGACTATGTGACCATATGAAATTTTAACTTTATTTTTTTTCATAAATTATAAGTTTGACATTGCTTTCATATATTATAAGAGTATTCATAATTTTTCTTGCATTTTCTTTGTAAAAAGATATTTTTATTTTAATTAATAATTAAATTCACTATAAATTTCATTGATTATATAATTCAATTCCTTTTATTTATAAACATTATATAATAGAAATATTTCTTACTGGTATGATTTATAATTGATTTATAATATTATCAATTTAATATAAGTAGTTTATTCACTTATAAAATATCTTTTAAATAATTTAGGTACATAAGGTGTTAATTTAAAATTTAATATTATAAATTATTATTTATATATTTAATTTGTTGCAATTATATAGTATATTTTTTATTACTGTTATTTATGAACTCACTCGCCATACATATATCCTGGCTCCGCCCCTGTACGTGCGAGGAATGTTTCATGTAATTCTCAAAAAATATACGTATAATGTTAATGTCCTATATATATACGTCGATAATATTCTATTATATGTGTAAACAATACACCGAATATTTTTCTAGTATATTATTTTCAATAATGTATATTGTTTTTCATGGCATATAAAAAAATGCACGGAAAAAAAAAGTTAAATTATTGTTTTTATTGCAAAATCTAACCTCAACTTTTGTTATTAGATAAAAAGTCACAGTTTTTTATTTTTTTTGTTACTTTTGACATAAAGTTTATTTATTGAATTAAGAAACATAAACTTTCAAACTTTTCTCAATTTTGTCCTCATAATATATATATATATATATATATATATATATGTAAAGTTTACTAGGATAAATTCATACGTGTACACTAACAAAAAAATATTGATATGTAAAATATATAAACATATATAGATAAATTGAAAAATAAAGTATTTTCTCTTAAAAAAATCGTTATCATTACGAGTTTAATTGTTCGTCACTATATATCTTGCACATGTTATATGTTGAAAATTATATTTTCTTATACAAGATATTTGATGATAGTGATAATAACACATAAAATCAAAACACACAATTATGTTTTTTTTTCTATCCAATTATATATGTATATCTTTTAGATACAAATAATAGCATCCCTATAACGTTCCTATATGAATTAAATCGTATTAAACATAATAATTTTCTTTCAAAATATCATGGAACAAAAACCTCTAAAAGTTTGTGCTTTTTAATATAATAAACAAAGTTTAGGCCAAAGTTAATAGCATATTGAAAATTTGTTATTTTTTTATCCAATGAACAGTTTCGATCGAATATGCAATGAGCGACGTAGTTGAAACTTTTTTTTTACAAATGTCAAATATAAATATTTTTTTATCTGTTGTCACCCTAGTATTCTAAGCTAATGGTTATGAGCGCTCCACCATCAAATTTAACTAATCAGGCGTTCAGCTCTATCGCATACATGCGTTAAGAATATATAAAAATAAGATGTTACTATTTCTATAAGTTTAAATTTTTATAATTATTAATAAAAAATCAAATTTAACATGATATATAATAGAGTTAGAGGTCTTGAGCTCAAGCTTGAGACATGTGTGAGGGAGGATTAAAAATATAAATATAAAATATTATTATTTTCATATATTTAAGCTTTTAGAATTATTGCTAGTACATTTAATTTAACAAGTTATCAAATTCAGAGGCCTTAAGCTCGTTATTTGTATTAAAAAATAATTTTTTTCTTATTTGTTCAAGTGTTGGAATTTGAGTTATATCAAAATTGTCGGTGACCCACGTGTGAAAGAAAGTGTTAAAAATATATAAATATAAAAAGACTTAAATTTTTAATATTATTAGTACCACATCAAATTTAACATGGTATCAAAGTTAGAGATCTTGACTTCAAACTTCGATGACGCTCGTATACAAAAATATTTTTTTTATCTGTTGTCACCCTAGTATTCTAAGCTAATGGTTATGAGCGCTCCACCATCAAATTTAACTAATCCGGCGTTCAGCTCTATCGCACACATGCGTTAAGAATATATAAAAATAAAAATGTTGCTATTTTTATAAGTTTAAAGTTTTATAATTATTAATAAGAAATCAAATTTAACATGATATATAATAGAGTTAGAGGTCTTGAGCTCAAGCTTGAGACATGTGTGAGGGAGGATTAAAAATATAAATATAAAATATTATTATTTTCATATATTTAAGCTTTTAGAATTATTGCTAGTACATTTAATTTAACAAGTTATCAAATTCAGAGGCCTTAAGCTCGTTATTTGTATTAAAAAATAATTTTTTTCTTATTTGTTCAAGTGTTGGAATTTGAGTTATATCAAAATTGTCGGTGACCCACGTGTGAAAGAAAGTGTTAAAAATATATAAATATAAAAAGACTTAAATTTTTAATATTATTAGTACCACATCAAATTTAACATGGTATCAAAGTTAGAGATCTTGACTTCAAACTTCGATGACGCTCGTATACAAAAATATTTTTTTTATCTGTTGTCACCCTAGTATTCTAAGCTAATGGTTATGAGCGCTCCACCATCAAATTTAACTAATCCGGCGTTCAGCTCTATCGCACACATGCGTTAAGAATATATAAAAATAAAAATGTTGCTATTTTTATAAGTTTAAAGTTTTATAATTATTAATAAGAAATCAAATTTAACATGATATATAATAGAGTTAGAGGTCTTGAGCTCAAGCCTGAGACATGTGTGAGGGAGGATTAAAAATATAAATATAAAATATTATTGTTTTCATATATTTAAGCTTTTAAAAATATTGCTAGTACATTTAATTTAACAAGTTATCAGATTCAGATTCAGAGGTCTTAAGTTTGAATATATCATGACTTATATTAAAAAATATATTTTTTTTCTTATTTGTTCAAGTGTTGAAATTTGAGTTAGATCAAAATTGTCAGTGGCCCACATGCAAAAGAAAGTGTTAAAAATATATAAATATAAAGAGACTTAAATTTTTAATATTATTAGTATCACATCAAATTTAACATGATATCAAAGTTAGAGATCTTGAGTTCAAACTTCGATGACGCTCGTATACAAAAATATTTTTCTTCCTTAATTACTAATTCGTTGAACTTTGGGATAGATCAAAATTGTTAGCGACCCGTACATAAAGTTAATAATATAAATATAAATATATTACTTTTTTTAACGATTTAAAATTTTAAGATTATTGATAGCACATTTAATTTCACAATCTAATTAAGTTCAACGAAAATATTCTTCACACAGACAAACTATAATTCAAGACATTTTCAAATGAGGAAGATTATTTGCCACTCCCCGCACTCTGTTGGTAATGTTTCATTTTTAAACTTTGACATCATGCTACTTTACCATAATCAAACTTATTTTTTATATGTGTTAAGAATCTAATCTTATCATTTATAATATTAATATTATTCATATCTGATGTTATCTAGATTTGTGATTATCTAGATTAATTTATATTATATAATCTTTTCTAATTAGATTAGATAGATATTGTCATATTGGTGATACTTTCATGTACTATATATAGATGTACAGACTCACCAGAATTCATATAGAAAAAATATTTTCTCCATTCTTACTTTTCTAACAATATAAAATGTTATTTAAAATAAGTTAATTAAAATTATGCGTCGAGGAAGAGTTATTTATCACTCTGCCGCAACAGAGTTGGTAATGTTTCATTTTTAAACTTTGATATCATGCTACTACAATCAAACTTTTTTTATATGAAATGTTATTTAAAATAAGTTAAATCAAAATTACACGACGTATTATCAGGTTTTCTTCATCGGATGTAATTACTGGACAATGCCATACAATTAAGGTGAAGATTTACCCAATTTCACATGTCAAAGAATTGTCTTGATATAGAATGAAATTTCTTGATTCCTTCAATTATTGATAAGGCTGAAATTGATACGTGTCACGTATTATTACTATAAGCGTGATCACGAGTCTTCTTCTATAAGTTTAACGAATTAATTTAACAGGGCAAACTCTTCAACCTAATTAATAACCGTTAGCAATAAAAAGATTGATGTCTATGATTAAATCCTTGTCGTGCATTTAATTAATTGACAACGAACGATGGATTGAATCATATATATCTACCTGACTATATAATTAAGTCTTTGTCTCCTGCATGTAACTAATTTGCTCTTTAAACAACTTCATATCACTATCTTTGATCCATGCTACACCTAAAAAAGTCTAAAATAATGTGTAGACCATTTTATGTGGAGCTTTTGTTTTTATTTATTTCGTTTTCAAATCAAATTTACGATGATTACATCAACCGTGCCAAGTGTCCAGTGTAGTACAAAATTTATTTTTAGTACATAAATATTGGATCGATGAAGTCATGCACGATAAATATAAACGTATCATTTGCATGACTGCCACTTATATACCACGAATGCAAGTCGATTGGAAATTTCATCCCATAAAAGTCCAATAAATAAATAAATAAAATATAATTATAAACGTTGTTATCACGATAAATAAATTAAATAATATTAGGATTATTACTAAAATATTTGTAACGAGTTATTGAAAATATTGAAAGATGACACTATCAAATACTGAAAAATATCGAACATACATGGGAAAAAAAGAATTATCCTTATTCATAAAAAAAGTGTTATTTACATTACTATTATTGACTAATGTCTCATGAATATTTGGTGCAAGTTCTGACTGTACAATTATATCATGATTAACATTGTTCAATCCCATAATAATTTCGACAGCTATCAAATTTCACATTATGATTCATGCAAACTATAAGTAATAATAAATATTAAATCATAAGTTTGAAGGAAAAATAACGACCGAACGCTTGTGCAAAAGATTCATATGATATTATACATCATATGATAAGAACATGATCGCCATCTCTTTAATTAATTTGATGGAGGGAACTCAACTGTCTACTTGTCCCTATAACATCGTACTACATATACATATGTGTATGTGTGACAATAACTTGTTGGTTCTTCCTTGGAGTAAAAGGGAAGGAGTCATTACGTTTCGATGCCTCCACGCTGCCGTATCGTCCATGCTTCATGCTTCATGTGCTTTTGCTCCGAGACGAACACAACAACATCCCACGTCCAAATAAGAATACAAAACCATCACGTTCCATTTATCTAATCATGCATGTAAGTACCTACGAATATGGATGCTTCGTATCATATTCATTGGACGTCAAAGTTTCCTGATTATAACATTTTCCACCACGTATTATCATATATTTATTGAAAACGTAACATGCAAACTTATATATATATATATATCATTTAGTTTTGATTTTTAAAAAAAATTTATCAAAACACGGATGTCATATAAAGATGATGATGATGATAATGATTATTATTATTAATTTATTATAATATTTAACAATTGATCTTTCGACTGTTATTCAAAATTGGTATCCATTGCATGCTAGTCGTCCGATTCTAAAACAACGCGTTCGCATAATTTATACTTTAAACAGCATCTTTCATCTCCTTTTGTTTTCGTTCCACTTTCACGATAGCTTTTGAGAGCATTGTCGTGAGGGCCGTAAACAATTTATCAAAAGCCTTAAAATATGATTCAACTGAGAGTTGGGTGGAACGATAAAGAGTTTATCCTCGTTTAAGAAGATTTCAAATTCAATTTTTTTTAAATATATTTTTTTTTGTTGAGAGTTTTATTCTCTATAGTTAAATGTACTCTCGAAGTGACACAAATTAATTAAGACTATAATTTGATTCAAACATATCTAAAAGAATTTAAATAATTAAAAATCACCCAAGAGGCAGAAAGTCATACATAATAAAATCATATAATATTAAATTATTATATTTCAAATACTTTTAATATATATATATACACATATATTAAATTACTCAATTAACACAAAAGTTATATGAATTAATATTAAGAAAACTTATGTAAACCATAAAAAGATAACATGTGACTCGTATCATCAATTTATATAATAAGATGATCCTTAATATTATTATAAATATAAAACCCATAAAGATATAAGGTTATGAAAAAGCTATTAGAAAACTATTTTTTTCTCGAGTTAGAAAAATATATGTAACGTCCCCAAACCCGCACTCCGCCACGTGGTCAAGATGTGGACCTGGGGACGCTACTCGTTGACTTAAGATTTGACCCTTTGAGTAGTCAATAAAAATTTGTGGAATAATATAGGGAAAATAAATAATACTGGGATGACAAGGGTTCAATGGATAAAATGCGGAAGATAAATAGATAAGGAGTCTACATGTCTCTCAACAACAAAGAATGCAATATCCTGACTGGTAGTCATACAACTCAATAAACTGAAAATAAAGACACATAATGATAAATGAGACTCAAAGGTCCATCCATGTGCAGATAGTATCCACTACGAGCATCAGCTATCGCGCACACCACCACCAGCAAGAATTCATCATAGCCTAGTTACATGTGGGATTCAACACAGGAAAAATAATATTCTATTAGCATAAAACGCTCAACATGTAAGGCAACAAATACATAAAATAAGTAATTAGATATCAACATGAAAATGAAATTTACTCAGTTCTTTCTTCCAAGATCAATGATCATAACAGTAGATATCATACTCTAAGTCTACTCGAAATATAAGATTAAGATCATACTCTCCTGAAACAGCATCAGAGATCATACCTACCTTCTATCCCGGAACAACATCAGGTAGAGCTATCATTATTCATAAATAAAACTACCTTGGGACAGTCTCAGGGAATGATAATATCCTGGAACAACATCAGGATTATATATCATGTTCTGAAACAACATCAGAACATAAATAGGATCAACATATCATGGAACAACATCAGAATTATATCTCTGCCTTGTAACAACATCATGACATAAACAAGATACAAGAAATTCTGTATTAGTGTAAGTACTTTAATATGAATTTATTTAACAATCTTGGATCTTATCTCATTAATGTATTCAGATGACTTTGAGGTAAATTAATTAATCGCTCATGAGTCTTCCAGGTACGTCGACTGTCAGTGATGATGCACTACTACGGCCAATGCCCAAAAAGAGTAGGATGCACGTGAATCATCTTCGTTGAACAGCGAGCGCAAACTGAACAACAGGAACGAGATAGCAGCCACGCAATCCGCCCTATATAGTTAACTCTGGCGGCTCCTAAACAATGGTCGACGTCCTACT
>LTAE01003113.1:0-39196 GCA_001647135.1 Pontederia paniculata | reverse complement strand
TAATAATAATAATAATAATAATAATAATAATAATGATGATGATGATAATAATAATAATAATAATAAAATAGTAAAAAATATAATTGAAAATACATTATAAATTAATATATAAGTGTTTTTTTCCTTCCACGTATAACATTTTAAAATGCTTTTGTATTCAAAGTGACTGTAATTAAAGGTATAACATAAAATAAACATACTGGAAGGTATTAAGAAAGTGACAATTATTTTCCATCAGTGAAATATCATGTGTTTATTATACTGAAAAACATAATGAATATGTGGTTAATATACAAGCAAATTATATACGACATTAGTGATAGTATTAGATGATATGATTTTAATGTTATTGATATTGAAAAAAAGATGATAAAAATAAATGATAAATTAAAAGGAGATAGATTGATATATTTTTTTACTTTACAACAAAAGATAATATGACTTCAAATATAAAAAAAAATTGAATAGCCAAATTCTGAAAATGAAAAAAATAACTATGTTTGGCGATTCCCAAATTAACTCAAATAAATGTATAGAGGTATGGAAAACCCATGCTTATACATAAATAAACACATATTAGGACATGCAAATTAATTTGGACTTGTATTTCAAGGCACCTTGGTGGTTGAAGAAAATAATTTTCTCTACGGGTTGCATAGTGCCAACCACTATATTGATCTCCGTTATTTCTGCCAGAGAACAAATAGAGAAAAACTTAAGAATAAACTCAGTGATAAAAAAGAATGGAAGTGTAGACACAATAACACAAAATAACAACACAATTTCTTGCATTGAAGGCAACAACGATAAAAAAATGTAAAACAAAAAGCTATTTGATCCATGTAAAGGAAACAATGTGGTCAATTATATATAGGATAAATATGATATAATTATTACTATCTTATAATGATGATGATGAGTATAATTCTTTGTCTTTAGTATATTTTTTTGTTATTGTCATTATTTAATTTTATGATGTTAGTAATGGTACCGATGCTAGCTAGGTACAACACAAACAAAAAAAATCATTCTAGAGGGATGATGACATTGTTGGATGGTTAATTATGATAGCTAAATTTGATAACATATCATTCTAAGAGAATTTATGAGGAATCAATAGGTAAGAAATAAAAAATAAAAAAATAAAGGTATAATTTGAAAGGAGAAAATAATAATAATAATAATAATAATAATAGTAAAAAATTTAAAAATAAATTATAAATTAATAGATAAGTGTTTTTATTGCTTCCACGTAAAATATTTTAAAATGTTTTTTGTATTCAAAGTGACTGTAGTTAAAGGTATAACATAAAGTAAAACATTTTTTATTTTTTTATTTTTTATTTATTTTTTTACTCATGTCACATAGTCATATACAAATATAATTTTGATAATCATTTATAGAATATTATGTGCACAATATTGAATGATAGCTAGGATAATATAAATATATATTGAAATGTATGAATTGATTGAAAATATATCATTTTCATATGTGTGTTTTTTTAACTTTTCTATAGTCCATAACATAAAAATGAAGTTTGAACCTGAGAAAGTGGCTTTACGCGTGTTAGTTTGTATGGAACAAAGAGCTTCGACTTAATCATAAGTACAAATGCATGTAAACAAATGTGGATGAAGCGTGATTATAATTACCTTGTGAATGAGAGCCCTCAGAATCTTCTTCAAAAATTAGTAAGTGTATCACAAAAGATGTCATCAATCTTCATTAACTAATTATGATTAGATCGATTTTCAATATTAATTCTTGTCCCTACAATAATTGTTTAGTATTAGTACATGCATGTGCGGAATACATAGTGCTATATTAATATAATTGGTTACAAAATTGCGAAAAATAAATTTTTTTTTCTTTAATATATTTTTTTGTTATTGTTATTATTTCATTTTATGATTTAGTAATGGTACCGATGCTAGCTAGGTACAACACTTAAACAAAAAGAATGATTCTTGAGGGACGATGACATGGGTGGATGGTTAATTATGATAGCTAAATTTGATAACATGTTATTCTAAGAGAATTTATGAGGAATTAATAGGCAAGAAATAAAAAAATAAAAAAATAACGATGTAATTTGAAAGGAGAAAATAATAATAATAATAATGATAATAATAATAATAATAATAAAATAGTAAAAAAATATAATTGAAAATACATTATAAATTAATAGATAAGTGTTTTTATTGCTTCCACGTAAAATATTTTAAAATGTTTTTTGTATTCAAAGTGACTGTAGTTAAAGGTATAACATAAAGTAAAACATTTTTTATTTTTTTATTTTTTATTTATTTTTTTACTCATGTCACATAGTCATATACAAATATAATTTTGATAATCATTTATAGAATATTATGTGCACAATATTGAATGATAGCTAGGATAATATAAATATATATTGAAATGTATGAATTGATTGAAAATATATCATTTTCATATGTGTGTTTTTTTAACTTTTCTATAGTCCATAACATAAAAATGAAGTTTGAACCTGAGAAAGTGGCTTTACGCGTGTTAGTTTGTATGGAACAAAGAGCTTCGACTTAATCATAAGTACAAATGCATGTAAACAAATGTGGATGAAGCGTGATTATAATTACCTTGTGAATGAGAGCCCTCAGAATCTTCTTCAAAAATTAGTAAGTGTATCACAAAAGATGTCATCAATCTTCATTAACTAATTATGATTAGATCGATTTTCAATATTAATTCTTGTCCCTACAATAATTGTTTAGTATTAGTACATGCATGTGCGGAATACATAGTGCTATATTAATATAATTGGTTACAAAATTGCGAAAAATAAATTTTTTTTTCTTTAATATATTTTTTTGTTATTGTTATTATTTCATTTTATGATTTAGTAATGGTACCGATGCTAGCTAGGTACAACACTTAAACAAAAAGAATGATTCTTGAGGGACGATGACATGGGTGGATGGTTAATTATGATAGCTAAATTTGATAACATGTTATTCTAAGAGAATTTATGAGGAATTAATAGGCAAGAAATAAAAAAATAAAAAAATAACGATGTAATTTGAAAGGAGAAAATAATAATAATAATAATTATATATATAAGTTTTTTTAATGAAAAATAATGAACGCATACATTAAATATCATACATATTTAATTTAATTTAAATCCTATATGGAATTACATTAGAGGGAAGATGTAATAAATGACATGATACAAATATTTAATGATATACAAATCTTTTAAATTCAAAGAAAAAACTAATAAGATAAATCAAAAAAATGAAAAAAAAAACAGAATGAAGGAAGGAGAGAGAGGGCTTTGAAGCCCAACTTTATATATATATATATAAGATTTTTTAATGAAAAACAATGAATGCATACATTAAATATCATATGCATTTAGTTTAATTTAAATCCTATATGGCATGAAGATAAATCAAAAAATGAGAAAAAAAAAACAGAATGGAGGAAGAAGAGAGGGCTTTGAAAACCAACTTTATATATATATGCTTAATATTTTTTCCTTTATGCCTCATTTATTTTTTTTTATTCATTTTCTCTTTCCTATATTTCTTTGTTATCTCCCTCTTATCTTTTAAGACTATTATATTTCTTAAGTTTGTCTCCTTTATCTCTTCTCGTCTTTTTTTTTCAATCTCTCATGACTTTCTCTCTCTTATCTATATGGTGAGTTTCTCTCATGTGCCTCCTCTTTTTTTACACTTTCCCACCACATACTTCTCTTTTATCATTTATACTTTATTTATCTCTCATTTTTAATATTTGTCTTTCATATTTTCTTTCTATCTCTATCATAATCCTTTTATTCATCTATCCACTTAAAAAAAAGATAGTAAAGAAAGGAGAACAGAAAAATAAGTAAATGTAAAAGATATAAAATAGGAAAGAAAAAAAAGAGGAATAACAACAAGCAACAGGAAACAAAGGATAGTAGAATGAAATGATAGGATTGTTTAGGAGAGAGAAGAGTAGAGGAGAGATTGAGATTAGGAGATAGAAAGAGAGGAGAGTTAATACGAGAGAAGGAAAAAGAGAAAAAAAAATTAGGAGAGAGAAATATATGGAACTAAGTAGAGGAGAAGGAAAGTGGGGAGATTTTATAAGGAGAGAGAAAGATATGAGAGGAGAGTTTAGGTGAGAGAAAGAAAAGGAGAAAAAATTAGGAGAGAAAGATATGAAATTAAGTAGAGGAGAGAGAAAGTGAGGAGAATTTAGATGAGAGAAAAAAGGAGAAAAAACTAGGAGAGAGTAAGATATGGAATTAAATATATGAGAGATCGAGGAATGTTTAATACAAAATAAAAATCATAGAAGAAACAAAGAAAAGTAAAAGAGAAATTATTGGAGATTTTAGGAGAGGAAATAAAAAGAAATGAAAAATATAATGAAAAAAGAATAAAATTAGATAAAAATTATGAGAGATAAGAGAGAAATAAAAAAATGAGATAATATTATAAATAAAAAATTTGGAAATCTAAGAGAATAAAGTCAGATGAGAATTAAGAGAGAAAAATAGTTGAAAAGGCAAAAATATGAAAAATATATCTTAAAATAAAATAAATATTATTCATTAATAAAATAATATAATCATTTATTGCTAATATATATTTCAAATGTTTAAAAAATTAAAATGCTCCTAAATGTGAAGCAAAATAAAACTAAAAATTATTAACTAATAAAAGAGCAAAATTGTAACAAAAAAATTAAATCCATTTAAAATCATCAATTTGGTGAATTTGAATTTTAGAAATTAGATGGTGAATTAAATGCCTCATAATTTTCTCTCCACCAATTAAAATGTATCTAAACATGACTCAGGTCTCTTTAAACTATAACTCCTCACCCCATCTTATCTAATATTCGGTCCAAACATATCCTTAGACTTTGTGTTGGATATTGAATAATGAAGAACTAGTGTAGAATAGTGAAGTAAGGAGCGATGAAATAGATTATGGCGAATTGTTAATAAACTCATATTTTTATAAGAATTGAATAATGATGATGAATAAATTAAATTATATGTTGTTTGGGCCGTCTGATGGACTAGTTTTCAGCTCCTTTCATGATCTAACATGTACAGAATGAAAACTTCATTCTCGATTCCACGAGAATTTTTATGAAAGCGTTTCATTTGCTTCTCTTCCATGTGCTCGCTTTCTTCCATCGATCGGAGCTCTTTTGATTGATCACTTGTCAAGGACAGCCCGAAATTCCCGCTGACTGTTCAGTGGGGGTGTGTTGTCCCTATTGGGCTGGGCCCTTGGATAAAAAGTTTTAGATTATGAGATCTAAAAAAATAATTGATATTAAAGTCTATTTTACTTTTATGTTTAATTCAAGATTAGAAAATGAAAGTGAGGATAAAATGAATATAAAAATTTATAATTCATCAAATATCAATAAATTATTGAGTTGAAATTCAAATTATTTGATGGACATCAAACTATTAACTCGTCATATTTAATTTTTTAAAAAAATATATGTCTAAACATAATATTTGCATATTAATTTATCTTATCTCAATTTAACTTTACTTACTCATCAAAACTCATAATCCAAATATACACTTAGAATTGTCCAAGTGGGTGAGGGGACCTACTCTCACTCGAATAGAGACCCCTCTTCGGTACCTCTATCTCACGGGAAGAGAGGAGAAGGCCCCCGTTCTCTTCTTTCATTATTATTTATTTTTATAATATAATATATAAGTTTACATATTTATTTAAAAATTTAATCATCATTACACATAAATGTCAGGTTGCGATCACATCAGCAAAATAGCTTGAGAATTTGTTATCATTTTATTATAAAGTATAAGTTGAAGGATCAATTTATTACAAAATGAAAATGGATGAATAATATAAAATTAGAGCATAGTCAGAGAATCAATGTAAAAAATACAAAAAACATGCATGTAAGTATGGGTCGCGTACGAATTCAATACAGAAGTGCAATGTCCTCCAACTGTCAGATATAAGTACAAAACAAAAAGTAGTAATATTTACAACTAATATATATCCCCTTCAAGTCTAAAATTCGATGTTATTTTATATTATGCCCTCCAACTGTCAGATATAAGTACAAGACATGAGTAGTCATATTTACAACTGCTATAATTTACATCCTTCTAAAGTTTAAGATTCGAAGTTATTTCACAATCTATATTTTAAATTTGTAGTTGGCAGATAACTAAAATCTGAATAAGGAATGAGAGTAATTTTTATGTATAGTTTCTCAACTTTGTTCATATCCTACTTTGGTTCCCGAATTTTAGTTTGTAATAAATTGGTCTCTTAAATTGGTCACGTGGACAAAAAAATAATAAACCAAATTTGATAAAAAGGGACCTTCGGTGAACGTATTATAAAGTTGAGGGACCATTTAGTTACAAACTAAAATTAGGAGATCGTTTGGTTACAATTTAAAGTTAGGGGACCAAAATGGGAACCGAGTAAAGTTAAGGGACTATTCAAAAAATATTTAAATTCCACGTCAATATTTTTATTTTTTATTTTTTACTTATGTGGATTTATCACGTAGAGTGAAAATCGAAAAAACCTGCCATCGTAGGTGAAGGGACTTTCGACGAGCAAGTTGCAAGTTAATGAACCAATTTGTTACAAACTAAAATTCGGGGACCAAAGTGGGATATGAGCAAAGTTGAGGGACTATAGACGAAAATTACTCTAAGGAATGATAAAATTTTTCGAAGTTCGAAAAATATCAAATCGAAGTCTCGAGTTTAGAAAATTTTTATCCACAGAGATGAGGGCAGAGTCACCCTCGCATATAATTCGAGGGTCGAGACGGATAATATTATCCCCATTATATACTTATTAAAATATTTTAAAATTAATTATATTGATATCATAATATTTATATAGTACTTTTAAGTATTTACTCTTAAATACATATTATAATATTTAGATATATATATTTGTAAATAATAATATTTTATGAATATTATTTATTTATAATTTTATTGCATCTTTTCTTTAAAAAATATTTTTTTGTTCAATTTTGAAAAATTGAGTTCTCGCGAAAGTTCGGAGATCTACGAGGACGAGATGGGGAATTTAGTTTCTCGGGACGGGGGATGGAGATTCGGAGCGGGACGAAGTCAGGGCAGGGACATATATTCCACTTCCGAAGGGTCCAATGCCAATCCTAGTTTGAGTAACATTTCCTGCAGTTTCACCGGTAATCCAACTTTTAAGGTTGGCTCATAGATGTTAAATTGGATTTCATGCTGTAAATTGTTGCATTACTGTCAATTAAGCAAAATCGGTCTTTTAATATGAAATTCCTGATCTCCTAGATACATATCAATCCAAGTTAGCTAGGATACTAATATTGTCAAAATTCTGTACTATGAATCAACAGAAGGTTTCCATACAACAATTGTCTGTTTTTTTATTATTTCTAGGAAACTAATGAATTACCAAGCCTAAGCTACATAGAATCCAAAAGTTGATCTTCTAGCTTAATACATGCTTAATTAAGAGAATATTAAGCATCACAATGAGCGTGACTTCATTACTCGTTCTATAGAGAATATTATACATTTTCTGTTTCCTTCTTAATACACTTGTCACTCAAATTGGAGCTTCTCAATGCAGTTAGGTCCCAATTTCACTGGAGAATGAAGGCGGAGATTTTAAAACTTTAAGAGCAAGAAAAGTTGTTCCTACCCCCAAACATCTCATGCCTGAGAATGTCCGGATTTTACGTATCCCATTGGAGAAAATGAAGCAAAAAAAAAATATGAGAGTATGGTTTCCAAATAGTATTTAAGAGCTCTAAGCGAAAAGAGTAATGATCTGGTACCACTAAACATAAAAGTTATCAATGGTTTCAAGACTAAACATAGGAAACAATGAAAGCTGAAACAAATACATGCATAACAACGTGAGTTACAGACAACACAGTTTTCAAACCAATCAGAGAGTAAAATTCAAAATCGGACGATGAAATTCAATGAAAATTTTGGAGTAGAAGAAATAAAGTAAATGCCTCAAGGGAAAGATCATATAAAGAAAATAAAAAAATCTCATCATACAAGTTTTTCCATGTACAAAGGTCCCCTGTAAAGAAAAGGATGCAAAAATCCAGCAAAACTATGTTTAAGGTGGCAATGATGTCCAAACACAATTAATTCCAAAATACACTAAAAGTGCACTCATTAATTCTAAAACAATGATTTCTTTATGATTCCCTTCTACAAGATAGAAAAATTGTGTTTTTGAATTGTTTGATCAATTTAACATCAGGAAATGTAGGAATATTGAAGAGCATTACCAGAGTTACTAAGGTAACAAACTTCTCAAGAAAAAAAGGAACTACCAAAAGAAACAAAAAGAACTACACATAAGCAGAGAAATCAATGGTAAAATAACTAAAACTAAGACAGGACATGCAACTAACATTTAGAATAAGTATACATTAATATATTGGACATGACACAATTATTAGAAGAATTAATTTCGGTTTAAATAAAAAAGAATGAAATAAATTGAAATAATATACTAGCCTCTTTTTTCGAGAGGATATATTAACCAGTTGCTTCTCCAAAAAAAGTTGATATCTCCATATACCAAAAAACCAGAAGGCAGGTGACTGCAACTTTGTCAAATGGTTAGTGGAGGATAATAAATCAGCCAATCATACAAAGTATGGATTTCTAGTTTCAGCATTGTTACAAATGCACACAGTATATTTCTGGTGTGGCACAATCGCCTTTTGAAAAATTAGTGATGAACAAAAGGCAACCACAAATTCCAATCAATATTCAGATAACCGTGAGAAACAGAAAGTATGGGCACACCTTACTTTTGCTAATTGTTATGTAGCCAACATCAACTTTTTCAAACAAAAAATGTAGCCAACATCAAGATCCTCGAATCAGTCCATAATATATTATGGACAACTTGCCCATTCTGACTCCGTTATTTTTTTTTTCAGTGAGATGACTCCGAGTTGTTTAAAATATAAACTTCTTATTTTGACGAGAAAAGATTGACCGACTGTGGCCTTATACAATTAACCTGTAGCTTCGTTGTTGGAATCATTGTGTACTTAGTAACATGTGGGGAGTTCAAGTCAAATTACATGTATACTAAATTTGAAATTACGAGAAAAACAAAACAAATGTTCAATAACTGCTCGAAGTAAATACCCTTTTGAGCCAACATTCTCCTTTAACCATATGATAGTAAATGGTTCATTCATTACACGTAGGGTAATCTCATGATACAAGAGAATATTTAAACAAGAGAACAATGGACAGTATGGTCGACGAGACAATAATTTGTAACCAGTCAGTATTAGACAGTAAATAAAATGTCAATGCTTGCAGATAAATTTCAACAGAAACCAAAAGGGTACAAGTGGCATCATGGTCAGTATAATTACAATTAAACTGTTAATGTCCAAAAGAAGATCACCAAAATTGCCAAAAAGAGAAGATGAAGCTATTGGATGATAAGTAAAAAGGACATGCAACACTACAACAGAACATAACTAAAAATGGACAATTAATTTAAAGGATACTTGATAACATAATAGACATCACCAAATGATGAAGTAGCAGAAACATGAGAACATAATCAAAATCTATCAGCACAAAGATATAAAGTGGCATCATCATCTGCAAGTAACAAAAAAAAATTCTTGCTCCAGTCATATAACATCAGGACTTCCCTTTCTATTTTTCAATGATAGGGTGTAGATATAGATAAGAAAGTATACATAACTTTATTATTGTCCAACTAAGATATTTAAATTCATAAACTTTCCCCATTTACAGTTTGGAAGGCTTGGGGAAGATATCGGGCGTAAACTTCTGTGCTGCACTTATACTGCCCTTAATCTTCATTGCTCCTCTGCAGACCCACCAAAAGAATACATTCAGCTAGTAACAGTATGGTAGACTAAAAAGGTGCCCAATGTGAAAGAAAATACTCAGCCAACTGTCATCCTCACCTAATGAATGCAATCTGTGGATTCATCTTCCCAGTGGCGATTGCAAGGAAATCTTTATCAGTAAAGGAGAAGGTGGCATCCGGCTTTCCTTCATAGGGCCCTGATTAGATAATCCATACAACATCATTTTACACTCAAATTAATAGAAAAGTAGCTTTGATCAAATCAGACAGACATGTTCGAAAAGTATTAAAAACATAAACTTTTAGAAAATTAAAAGGCAAAACTTTTAAGATGATGTTAAAAATTTGAGACATGATGGAACTGAAAAAAGAAGATACATGGCTATGTCATATTCACACAAATTATAATATGGAAAAATCCATTTTCAATGAAAGAAATGAATCAATTAGGCATCAGAGTGGAGAAATCATGTCAATTCCAAACTGTAATTTGTAGTGCACATACTGGAGATGCCATTTTTACGCCTAAAAATAAAGGGTTGAAAGAACAATTTTAGCGGTAACAAGCAATCAATTCCGACACAACTATTAGAAAAGAAACGTGGGCTAAAGGCGACACCTTTGGCGACCTTTCCTTCCTTGAGGTCGACAACGAAGACCTCCTCGTCGATACCAATCTTCTGCAAACCCCACAAAAAAAGGTCAAAAACATGAGAACAACAAAGGGGATCACAGAATGGGATCCTCCGGGGGTTCTGGCAGCGAGAAACTGGAAAGGGATCAGGTAGGGGAAAAAACCTTCGGTGCGATGTTGAGTTGGTAGACGAGTCCGACCTTCTTGGTAATCTGCTTGCCCTCTTCAGTGGCGAGGTGGAGTTTCATCTGCTCCAAGAGAGCGGCGGATTTCAGAGAACTCTCCATGGATTTCTGATTACTTTGTCTTCTCGCGCAGCTTTTGGTAGATTTAGAGGTAGGCGATGGGTAGATGGCAAGAACAGGGGAACAAAATGCAAGCGGAGGGAGGACGCGACGCAAGATGTAGAGCAATGATGGGGGAGTCGTGGAAGCAGAGGAAACGGTAGGACTGTTGAGTAGTTGGGCGTGATTAATAAAGGTCGATGGTGTCATACTTCTTTTTTTTTCTTTTTGTTAGGATCTGACGTCCGTTTGATACTTTTTATAATACTAATAATATAAACAAAATTATTCATGAAGATCGAATAAAATGATAGAATTTTTTTTATTTTTTTAATCAATGGATAGAACTCTACTGATATTTAAATAAATTTTGGTAAATTAATAATTTCGTAACTCGAATTCGAAAGTACTAGATCTCGATCTCTCTACGGATCTACTAATCATCTGTATTAATTAATTTAATTTAAAAAATCTTATTTATTAGCCGGAGACAATAGAAAGAATAAATATAAAAATTAACCGATAATATATCCTTTCATATTGAAACTGTATTTGATAAGTAAAAGAATTAATAGCTGTCGAGTACTTGATTAGTCGATTTTATCCCTCATTTCATAGTAAATCACGACCACGCTAATTTTATAACTTATTCTTCTTCATTTTATAACTGGATAAATTAATACATTTTCAATCAAGTAATTTCCGTCATATTAGATAAATGGTGATAATCTAATTAATATAAATAAATAAAAGTGTTAATAAAAAATCTCATCGTCACAATAATGTTATTTAAATAATAAAATATTTATAAATATATTTTCTGCCTCCGTGTTTTCCTATGTTTTAGTTATAAAATAATTAAAAGACTGCATATTACATAATGACAGATATGGGATAACATGGACCTGGGCCGACAGGAAGGGTTGAGACAGCCCAATCACGACCGTTCGTTTTAATTTTGTTTCTTCATTATTTTCAATCACACTTTTTATAAGGCCAAGTTCTTGCTTCACACAACAAATTAAAATTTTAGCACTTTAAACAATAAATCAATAACGTCTAGAAAAAGAAAGTTTCAAATTTAAATTCCGAAAGCTTTTGTGAAAATAATTGATTACTAAAAGCGATTCATCTTTTTAAACAGGAATATCACACAACACCATTTTAACGTGTAAAAAAAACTATAAAAAAATTTAAGTTAAAAAAAGTTGATGCAAGTTTTCTTTTCACTTTACAATCAAAATTATTGATAATTTTAAACCCCAATACTTTTTTATGGTTTCATGGTGTGACAACCCTGAACAGACCTTACTGTTTAAACTTAAACTTGAAAGAACTCAACAGTGGAGATAAATTGAGGTCAGTTTCCGACGGGCTCGTCTTCCTCCTCCTCCTCTGTAGATCTGGGAACCGCCCCAAAGTGCTTCACAAGGATGTCCACCACAACAGGCACCAAGTCCTTGCACGGCACGGCCTTCTTGTACACATCTCCCAGATGGGAATCGCTCCCAATCCTTCCTCCCAGGTAGACGTCCGCCCCTTCACAGACCTTCCCCTCCGCGTCCCTCGTCATGCACCCCATGAAGCCGATGTCGGCCACCTGCACCTGCCCGCAGCTGTTGGGGCACCCGGTCCAGTGCATCCTCACTGGCCGGCTCAATGACACCCTCCTCTCCACCTCCTCTGTCACCTTCAGCGCCCGGGCCTTCGTCTCGATGATGGCCTGCCCGCAGAACTGGCTGCCGGTGCAGGCCACGAGGCCTTTCATCAGAATGGAAGGCTCTGGTGAGAACTTCTTCAGGAGCGGCTCCTCGAGCAACGCTTCGATTCTCGGGTCCTTGACGTTGGGGATGATGACGTTCTGCTCGACGGTGAGGCGGAGCTCGCCGGAGCCGTACTCGTCGGCTAGACGGGCGAGCTCGAACATGTCGGTGGCCTGCAACCTGCCCACCGGTACATGGAGACCTACGAAGGAGAAACCTGGTTGTTTCTGTGGGTGGACGCCGAGGTAATCCCGCCTTTCCCATTGTCTCTGCACCAAGTCCTCTTCCGCCGCCCGTTCCAGCGCACTTTGCGGCATCCTCTTCTCGACTTCCGACCTGAACACTTCTATACCCTGTACATAGTTGCAGAACAAAGGCAACGGAACATGTTAAGCACAGAGATAGCTTTCGAATTCTTCAATCTGCACGCACAAGCTAATGGCAATATCCAGGTCGAACAGAGCAACTGAGCTTACGAGTTCATCGATGAGCCACATCATTCGGGTCTTCTGCCGGTTGCCTCTGGTGCCGAGGTCCCTGTAGGCCTCAAGGACGGCTTTGCAGACGGGGACGACATCATCAGCAGGCACCCAAGCATCAAGGGGAACAGCCTCTGCGCACCTCTTCGGACTAAAGAACCCGCCCACAAGCAGATTGAAGCCAAATTGCCCATTCTTCATGGCGGGCATGTAAGCGAGGTCGTTGATGTGAGGGTGCTCATAGAGGTCATGCGAACCCACCACGCAAACGTTCCATTTTCGTGGCCTATCGGGCATTTGGAAAGAGCTGTGATCATTAGCCACTACCTTGATGCAGGAAAAGAATTATAATTTTAAGTTTGAAGACTGAAGTGCGACGTACAGGTTGGTGACGGCGGGATTGCCGCGGGAATTCGCAGTGACAAAAGCGGACAGGAGGTTGGCGTAGGGGCGGGTGTTGTAGGGGCGGGTGTCGACGATCTCGTGCGGGTCGATGGCGGCGAGCGGGTTGCCGACGGGGTTGCGGACGTTGTCCATGCCGCTCTGCAGGCTGTTCAGTCCTACGCGGTTGAGACCGTCCATTATGGCTGGGACGTCCGGCAGCGTCACGCCGCGTATCTGCCAATTCTGCCGGGTGGTCACGTCGGCGCACCCTTCCTTGCCGTAGCCCTCGATCACGCCCGCCAGGAACCGTGTCTGCTCGCTCGTCGTCACGCCGTTGGGCAGCTTAAGCCGCATCATGAAGCGGCCATCTGCAATCTCCGAAGGCACAGTTTAATGTGATTGCAATTGGATCGTTACAGTGTATCCATTGACGGATCACATGAACCCAATCAAATTGGAGGCAACGAATTATATATAAGTAAACAAAAGGGAGCCACATATTAAAAAAAAAGCATACACTGGTGCTTGCGGCGGTGGAAGAGGCCAAGCCACTTGAGCCGGACGTCGATGTCGTCCTTGGACACCTTGGAGCCTTCGATCTCCTCCAACGGCTTCTGCGCGAGCTCGCGGATGCCGTCCTCGATCACGAGGCTCATGGGCTCCTTCTCCAGCTTCACCTTCTCTTGCGGGTTTATCCCGGCTCTGTACTTCTCCTTGAGAACCCAGTACCCCTGCCGCTCTTCCACCCTCGGCTCGAGTCTCTCGGCATCAACGGCCGGTGCCGGGGCGGTCTCCGCCGAGGCAGGGGCCGAGCTGGAAACCGCAACAACCAATCTCGGGCGTCTCGTCGACGCGCAGTGCCGTGGCCGGAGCGGACTGGCAACGAACTGTTGGAGGGATGTTGAGGACGCCATTGGAGGCCTTAGCAGGTGGTGTGGTCGACGACAGTCGAGAGGAGGAGGTGGAGGCGATGAATGACCGGCATAGCTACCGAGCGCGGGTGTCTTTAGTAGAGGAACAGGAGGCAGGGAGATGAGGCAAAAGTGGGAGTGAAGGGGCGGACGTGTGGCTTGGCTCTTGGGCTCTTCAAAAGGGCAGCGTCATGCTTTGTGACCATAATAAATGCAACCTAGTATTTTTTATTAACAAAATGCCCATAATTTAAGATGTTTGATTAATATCTTTTTCCCATTTTTTTATCCCATAAGAAACAAGAACATGCTGGTAATTTATTTATTAGTCATTTGTTTATAAATATTTTTTTTTTGCATTTCTTGCTTCTTCTACTCTTGCCTACCTGAAAATTACTTTTTCTTAGGTACATTAGAAAATTATAGAGTTAGTTAATGAACTATTTAGTTCCAAAGTGTTCAGG
Organism: Pontederia paniculata; assembly: GCA_001647135.1. Taxonomy (NCBI): domain Eukaryota; kingdom Viridiplantae; phylum Streptophyta; class Magnoliopsida; order Commelinales; family Pontederiaceae; genus Pontederia; species Pontederia paniculata. The sequence continues at coordinate 24,374 of LTAE01003113.1, read as the reverse complement.
GTGGGTCTGCGAATCTAAAAATTAATGCATCATTTTAAGTAAACAAAAACTTTTTTTTTTAGTTTGAACATGAATCATTTATAAGGGTCCTAGATTTAATTCCGGTGTCCTTATTTAATCAAATGTTTCCTGTAATATATATATATATATATATATATATATATATATATATTCAATAAGAATAAAAAAAACTAATTAGCATTTTATGAAATAAAAATATAAAGAAACTGAACATTATTAATAAAATATTAATGTATATGAACACTTGACAAAAAAAATTGTAAAAACAAAGAACATAATAATTGTTCAATTAGTGTTGAATTTTGAAATGAGAAGATCATAAATCTTAATTCAGATGATGTATTGACTCCGAAATAGAAACGTGTCCCAAAAAATATTTAATTATTTATACTTATTGCATCAAACTGAATTTAGTAATGGACAAATATATTTTATATACATATCAGTCTAATACAAAAAGATTGAATATCTAATATACATTAGCTTCATATTATATATAAATATAGATATTTGTTTAAATAATAAAAATTATGCCCAATATAACTATCGAATGGCATGAGAATTAAATACATCAACATGCAATTATTTAAGTGTACATGGTGCAAGATGCAAATTGCATTATAGAGTTTGCTTTACAATTCTAACCGGGTGGCTCAGATTAAGAAAAAAAATTGGCATCAAGCTCATGAATCATGATTCATGAGCAATTTTAATTAAAGGGCACTACAGTAATTGCAAGGTAGAGCAATGTTCTCTGGATTCTGTTGGCCGCCTTGGGTTGGCAAGTTGGTGTCCTCGGGCCATTTGTTTGATAGAAAGGGTGCCCCCAAATGCTGAGACGGATAACGTGTATATGTATTATATATGCAGACGAAATATGTTATTGACCCTCAAGGGATGTGAAGAGGCATCAATAAGATATGCAAGTATGTTCCCTTCAATTTCGAGCCATACGAGAAGGCGTTACATGTCAACCACGAAATTCATCCGCAGTCCTTTCGTACCATCACTAACAGACAAAGTGAAATGTAGCGGTTGGCCTCAATCCGTTTATATTGGAGGGTTTGCATTTCTTTTGTGCAAATTCTATCACTACTTTCGAATCAATATCGATGACAACTTACTTATACCCTTTCCCACATTCCTGATGAAGACCTAGATTAAGATATTACCCAAATGGCCAAGTCTATGCAACTCCTAGGTCATGTGCAAGCCCACTTTAATACAAGAATATTGACATAATTTAAAACGAAATTTAAGACGAAAAAAATATGTACACCATAATATGAGGGCAGAAAATAAAATTACCCTATTTAAATTTGAGATGGATAAAAAAATTCGAGAAAATTAGTAATATTATCACAATTTAAAATTTGCATCACAATAATTTCATCGCATTTTATGATAGACATACGCATTTACCACATTTTGTAGTGATTTTGGCCATTGTAATTTGTGATGATCGGTGAATCGTTACAAATAATAGAGAACGTCAAAAGCACGCTATTATTGTGGCACTTACTGTCGCAAATTACAACATAAGTTTTAGACCACCAATTGATAACGGTCAGCAAAGATCATCAGAAATTGTATCATTTATTATATACTAACATAATTTCACATGACAGGTGGATTTTGCAATTGAAGAGTCAAGAATAGAATCTGCCACAAAAATTTCATTTACTTATTCCACTTGTAACATCTGTCTCCCAACACGAGTCTTGTCTAGATATTACATGGATTGTAATGTGAACAAGGCCGAACACGGGTCGTGTTCGAATTAAACATGGGTTGTGTTGTGGTTCCCATATAACTAAGGCAAAAAAAAAATAATATTATGTTAATCAATATTATTTATAAAATTAAGTTTAATAAGAGATAAATTAAGTCAATTTAGACTTTGAAAATTTTAGAAATAGTCCTATAAATAGAGCTAGAAGAAGGAATTTCTCTCTCAAAGTCTCATCCATTGTGGCACTTGTCTCCTCTCTTTTCCACCAGGTGTTTAGGTAATAACACATCTCTCTCTCCCTCTCTCAGTCCTCTCTATTTCTCTTCGCTAAGGTTCATGCCAAAACCATAAGAGAACGCGAAGGAAATTGAGGACAACAAGGAGATCATGGGAATGAGGATTAAGGGGAACATAGTAAGAGAACGAAAAATAATTGTACTAATTAGGTATGTAAATAGGTGAATCTCTTTAGATAGACTTTTCATGCTAATAAATTGCATTCTAGAGTTATGTTGGAAAAATAATAGTTTAAGATGACTAATGTGTTGTTTAATCCATGTTTAGTTACTTAGATGAGTAGTTAGTTCGGCAAGATTAATTTAGTATATTTTTGTGCAATAATCACATGTTTTAATTAATTAAAATTTCTATTCGTGATAGAAACATGGACCGCATATCCTTCGACAAGGCCAGCATCCATTAGGATGAAACACAAATCCATGACTGAGTTGACGGAATACAATCTGCGTCTAATTTGGGCGCGGTCCACGTTTGTCGATGCAGGAACCTGAGCCAATGTTGACGAAACGCAAAGAGAGTCCTCCTCGGACACGATTGCATTCAACAAGACAAGACCCTAACACATCTTCGTACTTGTCATAACATGGACCGTGTATGCCCAGACATGGTCGCATCTTGCCCATGAAACCCTAATATCGTTCGACTTAGGAAATGCCTCGATGAATTGAGCTTGGCCCACGTTGATCTCGGATATGGTATGCATCGACCGAAGAAAAGTATGAAGGAAACCATGGCATCATGGAATGCAGCCCCCGTCGAAGAAGAACACGACCCACATACCCTAACGTGTTGGCAGCATGATTATTTTAATAAAGAAATGGATCATGACACAACCCGTGGTGGAGACCGAACACGGCCTGCAAACACGACTTCTGTTCTAAAAGGTTTATAGTATACTAAAAATCGAAAGAAACACGCACTGTGTCAAACCTTGACACCACCCACGTCGGCTCATTAGAGTGGTTTGTCGGTGCGATCTTGAACAACACCGAACACGACCTGTGGGTCAGATGTTGAAGCACATATTTTACTATCTAGATGCATAATTTTCCTTATGGTTAATGACTAATATATGGACAAGATAATTGTCAACCATCTTCACCTAAATAAAATGATGAGGTCATCATGTATTGTTAAAATTTGGGAATGTCGATGCCTTAAGGATAAGATCGGTAGATCAGCTATTATCTAGTTCTTGTTGTTTGAATTTCTTTCCGCCTTGTAACGAAAGAATTTCTCGAGCAATCGATCGTGAATTGTATACCCCCACTGACCTATTAGCGAGACCTCAAAGACTCATGCTCTATTTCAAAGTTACCAAAGCAATCCTTAAGGTCACTTCAAATTCATTAATGAAATAAGTCAAATATAATAAGATAACCACTTGAATTAATTATTGCATTGTTCATATTGCATTAGATAGTTTAAGGTTCATATTGAATAAAGAATTATGATGATAGACTGGTGATCACTTATTGATGCAAAATAAAGTAACGAAATACGATGTAATGATAAATGATTGATGATGGAGTAATTATTGTTTGACTATTGGTCATAGCTTACTCCTTATGTAAAGAAAGTATGTACGAAGTGATTAATATTTGACTAATTGTTATAGCTCACTTCTTATGCAAAGAAACTAAAGTATGTTCAAGATGATAAAAAAAAGATAAATATTGAAAGAATGAAATATAAGAATAATTGATATTTTGACTCTTTTGCTATTAACTTATTCTTACATTTATTCATCATGCTAAAATTTATCTATTGTCGTCTTACATTATTATATGTTATATCTCATGGGAGAATTATTTCTCTTATTTTGGATCCTGCAGGTGAGTGATATGTAGAGAAGATAGCTTTTGGTGCATGCGATAATAGATGCTCGTGGTGACTGCTATTGCAAATGATTAGTGATCCATAGTTGATATCTTTTTTTTTACTATCAAATTTATGTGCACATCATAATTCAAAATAATTTATTAGGTTGGCTGATTTTGATTGGTTGCATCCAATTTAAATACATCTTTGGTTTTAGGGTGAATCATATATTGTCTTATTAGCCAGTCTATTGAACCGGTTTGATTGGTCAATTTGGTCTCGTCTTAACAACAATATGGATTTCGATCATTTGTAACTTTTTTGAATTATGATGTGCACATAAATTTGTATATCGAGCTATTCAATTCAAATGATGCAACGATGTGTTGATAAACAACTCAAACAAGAAATGAATTATAGCAAGAATGATTTATAGAGATGGATTAACAAATGCAAGAACCAATATAAGATCAAATGAAACAAGTTTGATGTGCATAAAAAAAGAAATGAAAGAGATTACGAGACATATGATGAAAAGGCGATGGTACGATAATGATAATGATAATAATGATTATTATATCTTAATTTGTAGAACTCATCTATTGATGATTTTAACATTATATTTAGTTGAAAACATTTGGATTGTAATCTGAATTTTTTAACTAATATTTAAAATTTATATGTTTTTAAAATTATAATAAGATTTGAGATGAATTAAGAATTGTCCTAATTGCATTTGAGATGAATGAAATGTTTGTCTTAATTAATATTTTAAGTCCTAATTACTTAAAATTTGCCCTAATTGTAAATTAAGTCGGACTTTTCATCCATTAACTTAATACAAACTTTGTCTATCGCAAATTGAGATGATCCGCATTTTCTATTGCAACGAGCATTTTTTCGATATTCAAGATCAAACACAAATGATCTTTTGCGGTGAATTTCATATTAGAAATTTCCGCCTCAAATTATAATTTTTCATAATGCTAGTCCCTTACGAGTGTGCAATCAAAATTGAGTATTGATCAATTTTTAATGGTTTTTAATCCAGAATTCAGCTAAGAACTTTGCTATGGAATTTGGAAATTTCCTACTTCACGTTGGAATCTTTTTTTTTTTACTTTTTCTTTATGTGGTGTTCATCTTTTTTCACTTTTCTTGCCTTATTCTCTCTCCTCTTTGTTGTCTTTTTTTCACATTTTAAGTTAAATTTTAATTTTAATTTATAATATTAACTTTTAATTTTAAGTATTGAATTTTAATTATAGACCAGCTCAACAGTATAATTTTGAAACTACTAATGCCTTATTTTTTATGTTTCCCTCCTAAATTATTTTAAGTTTAGTTTGACATTTTATTAGATTATAAATAAGATGAATGTTATATTAATTTTATGATTTTTATAATATTTTTAATATATTATGTTAAATATATCATTAATAATTGTTTTGTTAAAAAAATTATTCACTATCAAAAATTAATTTTTTTTATTAAAATTTATACTTCATCCTTCTTGTTCTATCCAAACTTTCATTATTTGGTCATCTAAACACAATTAAAAGTAACTTTTCAAATAAACTATTAATGAAGTATAGAACCCTAGATTTTACAACGATTCCCTCAAGGTTGTCATAGTAGGACCAATTTCTATTAAGCTTATTATTTGCTTCTTCTAAAGTTTCATTTGACATAATCAATGATGTAATTACCAGATGATGATTTAATTAAAGAATAGAAATTTAACCAATTAATTGAATCATTTACATTCTTATATTGATTAAAGATAATTACTTTTGTTATAAACTAGTTGACTTATTTATATTTATATTTTTTATATTATACTTTCATTAAAAAATTCAAATATAATTTTATCATGAAAAGAAGAAACAAATTAACCAAATTAGAAAACAAAATAAAAGTTTTGCTTATCTTGATAAGTAGCATTGAAAGTAATTGTGAAATATCAGGAACAAAATATGAGACGTGATATATGGAAACCAAGGAAGGGAGAGATAAAAAACAAATAAAGATTTTGTAGGGAGAAAAGGATATGATACATTACGAACCAAATAAATGTATATTGGTAGAGTAGTCTATAGTATTTTATCCTCTAGTCTCTAAACTCTATTTTATATAAATTTTCATAAAAAAATTCAAGTAGGGTTCCTATTGGATCAAAATTATATTTGTATCTTTAAACTCATGTATATATTGACATGGGAAACAATGGTTTATGAATGTGTGTATGAGTAGTATTAATTTTTCACATTTTTTTTGAAATGTGTTAACTATGAGTAGTATTAAATATTGTTTACAGTTGTTAGAGTTATGCGTTAAAAATTCTTCCATTTCCCATATTCATATGAAAAACATGTGAACCTACTTATATCCAATAGTTGGTAATTAGGTTCAACTCTGATACGACATATTTTGAATTCGAGCTTCGAAAACTTTAAAGGAACAAATTCAATGCTCTACATTCTCGTGTCGATATTATTTTTAGAGACAGTGGTGCATTTGAAAATCATTCAAATAATAGAACAAATTTTAATCTCTTCCATTTGCAATACTTTGATGCGTAGGATTATTTTCTAATTGGTTTAAAAAAACAAAAAATAGTTACGTCACTTATGAAATAATGCAACTAAAAAAAATATCACCAAACGAAAGCAAATTAAACTTTTATAAAAGAACACTTCAAATACTCTTCCAAACATAGCCTAAATATTGATTTTTATATTAAAATGTATATTTATTAATAAATTTTATATTAATTTAGGAGGGGTCAAAGTTTGATATTTTTTTCTTAATCTTACTTCAACGATATAGAAAGATTTATATGTTAGTTGGGTAACTTGAAAATTAGTCAATCACATGTTTAAAATATCACACATATAGCATAATAAAAAAATAGAGGACAATAATATGAAATTTGAGACTTGAACCTTTTTTTCAACAAAAAGAATGGGAAGATTATGGTGATTGCTTTCACTTACGACTCCGATCTTAGGCGATCTGGTTCGATCGCCAAGTTTGTAGCCACCTCAAGCCTCACTGTTTTGTTAAATTATGAATTTGATTAATTTATAAAACTCAGAAGAACTTGATTTGATACGAAGAAGAGAAAGGATGAAAGACTCTTTGAAAGTATTTTGTTAATATTGAGAATAAAAGGATTTTAAGAATTTGATTGATATGAATAAAATGTTAGTATCGTTATAAACTATTGGTATAGTATACTTTTTACCAACAAATTTTAAAAGAGTTAATAAATATGTGCATATGAAAAGAATAATGTACAACTTTAAATAATCATTAACAAAATTATGAGCTATTTTGATAGTTGTTAATATTAAAATATTTTTATCAATGATGGACTTTATCAAAAGATATAAATTAATAATATTGCTAAAATCATCATTCTTGTAAACCCATATTAACATACTTGAAAATGTATTAGTAAATCATAACATATATTTTATTAATAAATTAAATTAGTTTAATAAAATAAATTAATTAAATTAATGACATAAGATAATTAAGAAAATGATTAATACATCAATATTTTGGTGTTAGAAATAAAACAGTTTCTATAGATAAAATTATTTCTTGTAGAGTAATGGGATCACACTTATATATGATTTAGAGGAGGAGGCGCTCAAGTGCTTAGGCTTCATTTGGATATTTAGTAATAGTTGGTTAATGATGGATGTGTTGGGACGGGATATAAAGGGTTAAAAAAGAGTAGGTTGAGAAAGGTTATCATAACCCACGTTTGGATAAGAAAAAATGATAAATGATGGAATAAGATAAGTAAAGTTTTGTTTGGATAAAAATTCAATGTATGGGATAAGAAATGTTAGTTATATTAAAAATACTACTTTACCCTTTTGAAGGTAGTTGACCATGGAGCACAATTATTTACAATTCTAAACAAGTGAAGTGCCTATGTGATACAATAACAAGAAAATGAGAAGTATAAAGACAAATAAGTAGAAAATATCATCCATTCAAGTGTTCAAAATAGATATAACTGCAATTAGCAAGAAAGAACCATTTGTCTTGTTGTTCCCCATATACTAATAAGTCACATATGATAAAAAAAAGATAATTAAAGTTGTTCACAATTTCACCATTGATTACTCATTTATAGCACACATGATCATATATTTGTGTATCTCCATTCGACAAGCAAGTATTGCCTTTAATGTATTCGGATTTTTTATAAGATGGAGAAATGCTTTCGCCAAGTAAGTTGGTTCAATTTGCAATTCTTCAAGAAGCTTGTACACATCATGCTTAGAAATGGGTAGTGATAGAAAAGCACGACTGAAGACACGATCAAAAGATTCATTTCTTTGTTCTAATGCTGCAACCACTCCTCGAAGCACATCAGTATAGCTTGTACGATAGAATCTTCTTTAGATAGCTTTTGTTTTTTATTTTTTGAGGAACTTTCAGCTGGTGCATGAGGATGTGCATCTTGTCCAACTTCATCTACTAAGTCCTCGAGGATCATTTCATTTTGAGAGATAAGGTTGTCAATCCCATCAATGGGTTTTCACATTCTCTTGAATATCAAAAATTTGATTTTTCCTCATTTCTCTTGGAGTTTGTGCATGTTCTCCTGTTACTCTATCATTTCCATATATGAGCAACAACTTGTCATAATTTGCAATAGGTTTATCTTTCAATTCTATCGCCTCCGGATGAGCCTAAAAATAAAATTGTGAGAAACGAAAAGATAAGACAATATGATAATATCAAAAGAGCATAAATAGTGAGAAATGAAAAGATAATAATATGTTACAATAAGATTAAACTTAACCTCAATCAATCTTGCCCAAACTTCAATATTACATTATGCAAAAATGAATGACGATGATTGAATAGTTCTCGAGCATTAAGAGGTGGATTTCCCGAATACTCTTTTAAGTGATATCGCTCTCCTCGATAAGGTGCAATAAGCCCAGGGGTCAATGGAAATACGGCATCAACAAGATAATATTTTTCTATCCAATATTAAAATAATATAATTTGCTAACTGAACTATAAAAAATAATAAATTAAGAAAAAAGAAATATTATTTATTTGGATTACCTTGAGGAATTCTAAGACAATCATATCTTCGTAACGCGTCTTTTATAATTCTTGAATCAGATGCAGTACCTTCCCAATCAGGAAGGAGATAAGTGAACCGCATATCAAAATCACATGCATTTAAAACTTTTCTTCCACGATATTTAGGAGCATCTGTACTCGATACTTTTACTCGAACATGTGTACAATTCATCGCCCCTACACAATCTTGTATATTCTACGAGAATTATTTGTTTCATAAAAATAAATATTTGTTAAATTTTTTGAAACACATGTTTGCATATATAATCACCATAAAGTATGGATGGAATCGACTGCTACCAAAATTTTTATCAGAAACTTGTGATCCATATGGTTGTTTAATAAACTTTTCTTCTACTTCAATAATTGACCTTAGGACATTGTGAAATGTCGACTTATAATTTCATCAGACCTTCGTAGCCAAAATTGAGCTTCACGATTTTTAGCACTATTTTCTAGTATATAAATGACATTCAATACTTGTTCCTCTATGCTCACCCTTCGTATTGGTTTCAGTCTTCCATCACTTTCAAGCAAACAACACAATTTTATAAAAGTTTGAGGTTTCATTCTAATAATTTTGAATCCTTTGTTGGTCCCAACTCTACCTATGATCTCCAAACGTGTTCTTTCTCATTCGTCAGTAATACTAGTAATAGAGCACTTGCGAAGTGATCGTAATTTAAGACACATGAAAATGAAAATCAAACTTACAACTATAACAGTTCTTCTACACCTTTTTCTCCATCTCATCGCTGCAAAAATCAAATTAAATTTCTCTACTTCCATCTAACATTAGGATTAACATAATGGTCAAGTAAAATATTTGTAGAATATTTTTTTAAAAGTATAAATATTGAAATAACAAATCTGTAAAAAATGAATAAATATAAGATAAAATAACATTAATAACCAAAAGATAATAAGATAATGCCTAATATTACAAAATGCCAAAACAATATTTTTTGCATACTTAATATTTTTTGTGTGTAGCATATAAGAACAAGGCAACACAATGTGCCAAACACTTTATTGAAAGACCACATCACATCGAGATAGAAAAAATTGCTGCCAAAAACATCTACATAGAAGAAGCATCTACACAAATAAATGTTTACCTTGTACGAAGAAGAAACTTGTAAAAACCTAGCCGTCATCGCAAGAAATCTTTATTTCTTGTAAAAACCCTAGTTATTTGCTGGATTAATAAGAAAGAAAAAAAGGTAAGAAATATTAAATTCATTGAGAGGCAAATTTGGTAAAGAAAAATCTATGCCCTCCTATTTCACCGATTTGGTGGAATGAAAATGTGAATGTTTGAGGGATTATCTCAACCCATGAAAATCATTATAGGTCTATAAAATTAAGTTACCAAATATAGGTTAAAATATGACATCCTAATCCATCCATTAGTAATCATCCTTATCCACTCTTAATTTTCAATCCAAATGATGCATTAGGCAACAAGTAATAAAAATAGAGAAAATATACCAGAAAAGTGAAATAATAAAATACTAACTAAATTCAGGTACACATTGAGTGAGAGGGAGTTTATTTGTGCACAAAGAAAAATTATCAAATAAAAATTATATAAAATCCTAAAGAAAACATGGTGGTTACAAATAAAATCACAAAATCAAAGAAAGTATACGACATCTTTGTGCAATTAACAGATCCCCAAATTTTAAATTTAAAACTTTCAGCACTTTCATCATGCAACAACTTTCAATAAAAGTCACATATATCTTCTAAAATCTTAAGTACACATTAGCGTCACATTTAGAATATTTTTAATGCATATTTATTCTTAGTGACTCTCTATTGTATTATTGCATATTTTTCACCATGTTTATATATTTTTTTTATGAGTGCATTGTGTGTAATATTCTTTTTATCATGTACTATGCAACTTGCTTCCATTTATAATCATTGTGTCAAATTCATTTAATTATCAGATAAAATAGTGCAATTATATACTCTATTTTTTACATTGTAAGTGTAACATCAGTTTTTTTTTTATTTTCATTACATGCAAATATATCTTTTTTCACGACATCGGTGGTTTATGCATGTAGCTAAGAGACTAAAAATTATAAGCAAGAATGACAAAGGAACGCTTTCAAATATTTATTAAAGACTACGATCGAAACTCTAAAATATCGTTAGATTGTTAAATGTATGTAATGTGAGAATTGAGAGCAACAACATATTATTTTTTTGTATGTAAAGTTGTCATGTAAATATTTGGTGCGGTCATAAGAAGAATGTACTACTGTGATTTTTTATATGCAATAAAAAATTTCCTCAATCTTTTGTCGGTTATTATTTTGTAAAAAAAAACTTAGAAATAAAATATACAAAAAAATATTGTTAAAAAATATGTAATGATTGAAAACGAACAAGCTATTTAACTTGTAAATCATTCTCTTTCCAAGCAAATAGGTATTTGCTAAAAATAATAAGATTTAAGTTCGCATAAACTTTTATCAATTCTTGTATAGCCCATCAATATTTTGTTTGTTGGATATCCTATGTAAGCATTGGCATACACTTAATGATGAACAATTAGTCATTGTTAATGTTTTTTTTTTCATTGGCACAACTATGAAAATATGCCAACGTATAATCTATGTCAGCATAAATTTTTATTAACAGAAAAAAAGACCAATGAGCCTATCTTAATGGACACTTTAATCTTTTAGGGATTAATGTTGATGTCCCCTACTTAATAAGGGGACAAGTTGTCTCCTAGATCTTCAGCCGTCAGATTGAAGATCTATGGTCCTGATGAAAAGTGGCGGTTCATTAACAAAAAAATCCATGGTTCAACGAAAAGAGGCGGTTCATTATATAATAAATCGGTTCAGAAAAGGGGAAAACATCTGTCGCTCGTGACTTCTTCCTTTCTCGCTCGCGATCTAGGGCGATCTGCTGCCCGCCGCTGCCACGAAGTGCCCGCCGCTGCGCTCGCCCGCCGCTGCGTCCGCTTGCCGCTGCAAGCACCTTGCTCCCCGCCGCTCCCATCAGTTCATAGGACATATGAAATTTTAGATTGATGCATCAAAATCCTATGTGTTTATTGTCTCAATGAGAATTTGGACAATTATGTACTCTGATATCCTAAATTGATGTTTTTAGATGGTCCTTACATGTGTTGTCTTAGCTTTATTATGTGGTTGAAGATTCTATCAGTTAATGATGAGAATTAGATGGTCCTTACATGTGTTCACCTTCTGATGTCTGCAATCATGAGCTTCACCCTTTCTTCATTCTTCTAACTTCCATAGGTTGTCCACTGCTTTCTACTGAGCACATAGGGCAACCTTTGCTTCCTTCAAATTTCTTCGTCAAGCTCCATCGGTCGCCCGCTTCGACCTATCTTGACTTGAACACTATTCTTCAATCATTCTTCGGTCGTCCGTTGCTATTACTCGGGAACTTCGGACGACGTCTGATTGGCTCTTGCCTTTGGTTGATATCTTTCGAGTCTTCATCGGTCGTCCACTTATTACTCTCAGATACTTAGAACGACCTCTTTTGCTTTGTCAGTTTTCTTCGAGTGTCCGTTGCTTTGGTCGTCCTCTGCCACTGTTCAGCTACAACATACGACATCTTCTTTTCTTCTGTCAACTTCTTCGGTCGTCCACTGATTTCACCCAAATACATTGGACGACATGTCTTGACTTTTCTTCTACTTATGTACACCTTTGGTCGCCCGTTGATTCCACATTGAACCTTTTCAGACGACCTTTGCTCTTAAACTGAAGTCATTCGATCGTCCGCTGATTCTTTATTGAATTCTTTGGATGACCTTTTCTGACTTCACAGCTCCTCGATTTTTCTTCTAAGTATTTTGGTCGTTCACTACTTCTACTACGAAAATATTGGACGGCCACTCTTGCATTTTTAATTTGCTTAAAACTTTTTCGGTCGTCCACTGCTTCCATAATAATTTCTTTGGACGACCTTTCTCTTCATCTGGAGTACTTCGGTTGTTCATTATTTCTACTCAGAAATCTTCAGACGACCTCTCTTGTCTTCATCTCAAAACAAACTTCATTCATTTTCATCATGGGGCGTCCACTCAACCTTGGATCGTCCGATCCTTCATTAATTGTACTGTAGACTTCGAACCTTCGATCGCTCATTTCTTTTCACTTGTACACACTAGGCAAAATTTCTTGCTTGACTGTGTCTTTGTTCGTCCATTATTCAACATTGGTCGATCGTTTAGTACTTAGCTTCATATCTTCAGTCTTTGCTCATTACTTAGGTCGACCTCTTGACATTTTTAGACCGTTTAGTACTTAGCTTCATAAGTTCAGGTATTCTGCGAATTTGCTCCCAACGTCCTGCGAGACTGATTGCTCGACAAGCTTATCTAAAAAATCGGATTGCTCTCATTATTCTTAAGCTTGCGGTTTCAGGTCAACATGCCCAACCACTGATGAACAGTACAATATAAAAGTACCCACATGATTCTGCCATACAATGTAGCAATTGTAATATGAAAGATCAAACTCAACATTGCATTTCCACGTAGACAACATAGTTAAACTTAGTGGCAGCGGCAAGCGGACGCAGCGGTGGGCAGGCAGCAGAGTGCTTCAGTGGCAGCGGCAAGCAGACGCAACGGCGGGCGGGCAGCAGAGTGCTTCAGTGGCAGCGGCAAGCGAACGCAGCGATGGGCGGCTTCAGTGGTAGCGGCAGCGGCGGAACGCGGGCGGCTTCAGATCGCGAGCGAGAGAGGAAGAAGTCGCGAGCGACAGATGTTTTCCCCTTTTTTGAACCAATTTATTATATAATGAACCGCCTCTTTTCGTTGAACCATGGATTTTTTGTTAATGAACCGCCTCTTTTCGTCAGGACCGTAGATCTTCAATCTGACGGCTGAAAATCTAGGAGACAATTTGTCCCCTTATTAAGTAGGGGACAACAACATTAATCCCTTTTACTAAAGATTTAAATAAATTTGTACATACTATACTTTTTGTAGTGCCATCTGTATACAGCTTTCAAGCAGCTAAAACAGAACTTGTTTGGTGTAATAAACATAAGCTTTTAAACATGAAATCAATTATATTGCCACTGATCATTTCAAACTGGCCTGAAGAAATAATTCACTTGTGCAAATGTCATAAAAGTTTTATATGAACAAATTGATACATGTCAAGTCATACACTATGTGCTACATATATTCAACTCCCTTACACAATTTTTGCATGCAAGGAATTGAAAACATACGAGTCATATCCTGTTGCTTCACTAATCTATACATACATGCACAGAATAGAAAAAGAGCATTCGCTCTCTTTTAACTCCTTGAAAACTATGAACAGACTCAAAAGCAACAAAACACTTCCACTCATAAATTATTTAAATTGATGGCCTCAGTTGAAGGCCGACCGCACACACAAACTACTGCCGACCTGCGGCACAATGAGCCATGGTGCACAGCCCCATCCATGGCGATCCCAAGCCCATCTTCACGGGCCGCTCGCCGGCGCCTCCAGTCTCGTCGCACCGCCCCCTCTTCTTCATTCTGCTTTGGTTACAAGCACCACATTCTCCCTCGAACTCCTTCAACAACACCCCGAAAAGCTTAAGCCCCTTCTCTTTATCCGCTCCTTTGTTCTTCTTCTCTGTTTCCACCTTGCAGTGTGCACCTGCTGCTACATCTCCGTTCATCAAATGGTTCAAGCTAAGCTTGCTAACGTCGGTAAACTTGGATAGGAATGCAATGAGATCCTGGAAGCGGCACCGCGCTTGTGCTAACTCGTTGTTCAGGATTTGGTTGTCCTTCCTTAACACCTCATTCTCGTTCGTTAGTTCGAGAAGCTGCCCCGAAAGTGGCGGCAGCGGTGGCGGCGACAGCGACAGCGGAGAGGATGCGGAAGAGGAGCTGTGGACGTCGCCGGAATTATTGGACAGCGACGATGGTGGAAGTTGGTTGCTGTTGCCTGCGGCGTTACATCCGGTCTTTGCAGCGGCGGCAGGTGATGGCACTGCCTTTCTTCGACGAATGTCCGACAGGAGCCTTTGCTCCCCTCGCCGGAAGTTTTCGTTGGCGAACTCCCACCGGTCCGGCACTACTTTCCGGAAACCCTGACAAAAAAAAATTGTTAAAAAAAAAGCCTTTAGAAACGAAACGAAGTAGCTGTAAAAATTGTCTGTATAATTTATGAGAAACAGATTTCTACGTCTCTTTTACTATACATTCAAATCGTAAACGTTACGATAGATCATGCATGAATAATATGATGAATTATATAAAGAAGTTTTTACCAATAAAAAACAAATTTTGTTTCTTCCCAAATATAAAACTAAAAATTAAAGAGTGCTTAGAGGAAATAAAAGCAATTATTAATTCATATAACTATATCCTTTTACTGACTTTATATATTCATGTAAGAGGCTCCTTCCTGACACTGCCGCTGTTTTCTCTACTGCTGTCTTTGACTTTTTAATCACTTGATGATGATGTTGTCGCACTACAAACTCGTATCGCTGACCGTTGACTGATTCAAAGCATTGCATTTAATTGGAAAGGTCATAAATGTGTTCTCTCCTCTGCTGAACACGGTAAATATTTCACATAATATAATTATTTTGCATAAATGTAAACTCACGTGATGCCCATATAAAAAATTACATCATCACCCTTACTTCATCTTAAAAAATTACATCATCACCCTTACTTCATCTTATTTTAATACTACAATAAGGAATCCACTAAATTATAAAACTTAATTGAATATTCACAAGTCCCTATTATGATTTTTTTGCTTTGACATTACAGTTTACCACTAAAACAAAACATCTACTTCCACCGCCGTGATTAATATTGAGACGCTACCATGCCTCACCTACCCAAACACATGATATCTTACAAGACTTGAAATAATCATGACATAAGAGAAAATTACTGATCATTATTATATAATAAAAAAAAGGGGCTGTATCGAGTCAGAAATTTTCTAGGTAAATGCGGTGTAAAGATTAATTGTTATTAACGAAAAGCAAGCGTTACCAAATAGGTCACAGAGAGCTTTGTCTCTACCTACTTTTCTTTCTCTTTATGCAGATTAAATAACCTAATCACTTGTATCAATGGGAGACACGCAAACAACGTTAGTTTCACTTCTCTGATTCTAGATATGAGTTTCTGGTTTAGGTGGGTTATTAGTTTGTTTAAGATGCGCCCTAAATACAGGAAAAAAAATGATGTCATTAGCCTTGAAATGTTCTCCAAACAGTTGTTAATTTCATACCAATAAGCAAACGGGGATGGCACCAACTCCACCCACTAGGAAACGTGAGAACTACTACTTTTTCCTTCTATCGACCTGAAAGGGCAAGTATTTTTGGACTCTTTCCTAATTATGCCCAGTTAGTCATTAATATCACATTAGAAGCTCAACAAAGTAATCATGCTCTAACAACAGGAGGTAAGAGTTTTTAGATAGTAAACAGTGTAGTAATATTTCAAATTTGATATATTTTCTTCACTGCAGAATATATTTATTAGAAGTGTCTTATAAGTATTTGATTAAACCAATGACGCACCTCTAACTCGTCAAGCAAAAGATCCTCAATTTAATTATTGTATTTTTTTGTGTTTACCATTCTAAAAAGCTCTACTTGTGGATTTAAAGTTATTTAGTTTGTGATTCAATATTTTAGACCTCAAAACTCTACCTAAAATCATCATACAAATTATGCTACAGTTACTATAATTACTTTTTCTTTCTTTCTCCTTCAAACATGGCAAGATCATAATAATAATGATGATGTCATAAAGACTAAAAATTAGTAAAGTAAGGGGAAATAAGAATTATAAGGAGGAGGATAAAAAAAAATAAGAAAAATAAACGTACATAGGTGTTGAGTTGGCGGACGAAGCTGGAGAAATTATTGTGCTTGAAGTGGACGGGGAGCAGGTCCTTCGCGAACTCCACTGGCTTCCACACCACGAACGACGTCCCCTTCTCCCCCCACGATATCACGTCGTCGGTCGCCTCCTCCCCCACCATCTGGTACGTCTTCGTCAGGAACGGCGCCGGCGACCCCCCGGCGGCCCTGCCGCCGCTGTGCTTCTTCTTCTGCTTAGCTGTCGCTGTTGTCGTCGTCATCATCTCCTCTCTTTCGAGCGCCTCTAAGGACTATAACCAGAACTATTGCGAAAGCAAAGCTATAAACAACCCAACCGAGAAAAGCTTAACTACTCGATCTCTCCTTCCTCCTCCCGCCACCTTCTTTGGTTCTTACCGGAGGAAGAGGAGAGAGCGGATTCTGCTACTACTACTACGTAGGACAATTACTGCTGACGTCAGAAAAGCATCCGAGCATTAAAGAGCTCTCCACCTCCGGCAACAGAGACCACTGATGCGAACCCAATGAGAGAAAACAACAGGCTGCTGCTGCTGTAACAGTCCATCATCAACACCGCCACCTCGGAGCTCTGCTGTGACGATCTCCCTTCTTCCGCGCTCAGCACGTCAAGCAACAACGAGTCGCGATAGTAAGAAGATGAAGCCGGCGTATCGACCGCAGAGGGCCATATCACAAGCAGGACGAGGCGAAGAGATCCTTACCGAGAGGGGCTTTCCTGCAGAAGCTAAAGAGGAGGAAGACAGGAAGAAAGAGGAAGAAGTGTGGAAGATGAGGAAGAGGAAGCCTCTCAAACGACGCTTTTAATATGTAGTTGGTTCTACTTCTACTTCTACCTCTTCGGTCCACATGACTTGTGTAGTCGAAGCTTCTTCAAACATCTGTGTGCTTCGTTGGGAAATGGAGGGCTCTGATTTATTTGTAGGTGTTGACGCGGACGCCATCCCGAGTGCTTAAAAAAGGCTCTCGTTTTATTTCTTTTCTTCTTTATTTGGAGTTTGGCCGCTTCTAGAGATTTCAAAAGACTCCTTAGAAACACCAGAATGGCAGATTGGTATTTAACTGTGGGTCCTGCCTCCTTCACGGTTAAAGTACGGCGACATTTTTATGAAGAGCGAATAAAATATTGATATTATATATTTTATTTATAATATATTTTTTAATTCTTCTTAAAGGAATATTTATTTTCTCTCTGCTTCAGGTATCGTATCTCAAGTTCCATATCGACTAAATTTATCAACAAAATAACTTTCGTTGTTCTTGGTGTGTCAAAATATTCTGGTATTTCATTTTTTTCTAAATGATTCTTTTAAGAAATAATGTTATTTTAGTTCGATTGATCTTTTCTACTTACTTGATGAATGAGCATGATGTTTGATTTCTAGTATTTCAATTTTTTTTCTCAATGATTCTTTTAAGAAATATATTTTTTAGTTTGATTGATATTTTCTACTTACTTGATAAAATAACATATATTAATAAATTTTAACCATAATCATTTATAACTAAATCTAATTTATTATATTTTTTATTAATTTTATGATTTTTATTGTCATAATTATTGTTGAAATTTATTATTATGATGATATCTAATAAGATATTTAATATAATTATATTCATGGATCATATTGTGTTAAATAATATAATTAAATCAAATTACTTATAGTTAGGTACATGCATAATATCTTTTTTATTTGCACAAAAGAAAAAGATTGTATATAAAATAGTTGCAGAGGACTAACCAACATAGTGTCACATTGGTTATATCAAGATATGTGTACCAAGTAGTAAGCATTAAATAGAAAGGTTCAATGGGAGAAAATAAAATATTTTAACTGATCAAATAAATTAGTTCATTTTTTAATAATTTTTGTGGGTTCATTTTTGTTTTAATCGATTCTTTTTGTTTTGATCGATTTATTCCAATTTTGATCAGTTCTATTTGAATTTGATCAGACCAATGAGTATAAGTCTGCCGATAATTAAGTATAAATTTTAAATTATTTTACTAGCTGATTAATGATTGAACCGATCAATCTAGCTATGTCTTAATAACACTATCTCTATCACTCTCACTGTGGCCTAAGAGAAATGGAGGGAAGGGTCCTCCATCTTTCTCTGATGAGCGAGAAGAGATGTGGATGGGGAGGGACATGGATCCCTTACACAACCGCAGAAAGTGTTTAACAAATTGGAAGAATTTCTAACGAGCTATGCCAATCTGACTTTGTTTAGATATCGGACAAGTTTTCGCTAACTTATCGAGCAGGTTTTAGTTCTACCTTTTACCTACAATTTTTTTTTCTTTCCATTAAACGGTGTCGTTAATCAATTTCCATTCATAATATGTTAAAAAAAATCTCTCAAACGAAGTAAGCTTACAAATGATTTTATTTAATATTATTACTTGAGTCTAGAATTATATTTAATTTGTATTTAATATTTTTTATGTTTTTTCAATATTGGGATTTTGTAACGTTTGAATACTACGTAATGAAATAATTGTCATTTGTTTAATCATTGCATTAATTGTAACTTGTTTCTTGTTTTTTTTTATGATCAATTTCATATAGTCATCAAACTTTGGTCTTATTATCGCTCTTATCTTCTAACTTGGTCTCATTTGTTATATAACCTTGTGTGTATTAATTTTATCGACTATGATGATTTTTTTCTTTTCATTTACATCATCGTTATAATAAAATATATAGTTACTAGACTATCAATCGCGTATCTAGAACAAGTGTTAGATAAAAGAAATTAACCTCATCTGGTGCAATGCGAAACAGAGTATATTTTTTTCGACAATCTACATAGACCCACTCGATTAAACAAAATGAAATAAAAATCAATTTCAGTCGATAAAATGATGAAGACTGCAAAACATATAAAGTTAAACGACTAATGTTGCAAAAAGAAATCAATAATTATATGTGAAAAAACATCTTAAAATAAAATTATCGTACAATGACAATAATTCATTCAAAAATTAAATAGTCATCTTGAAAGTTGAAATTACTGATTCCTCTTTATTTCAGCCTAATTTTCTGTGTTATCAACTCGGGGACCTTATCCAAAAAGAAGTATTTTTAACTAAACTAAGTAAAGAAATTGATTTCTCTAATATTAAATTTACGTGGGAACTCAAGAAATTCATGTGGGCGGGGGTTGGTGTTGAAGAAGAAGAAGAAGAAGAAGAAGAGAGTGTTTATATCAGAACACAAAAAACAACCAGGTTTCATGTGCTGATGTTTCTCGTTTCCGTCGCTTCAGGCCATTTCTAATTCGCCATCTGGGTCAAACTTCCATTTCAGCCACCCTCTTGATGGGAGTAGTATTATTTAATGCGAATTTATCCGAAAAAAACATGTATAGTGCGTTAGGTAGTGAAAATATTGGCAACCTCTTGAAAATAACAAGATTACCTTTTGGAGGGCTTAATAATGATAAAATTGATGGATATATAGTTATTAATTTGTTAGAAACAAAAAAAAATATTTGTCAAGTTTTAATTTTGCAATTTCGAA
Source organism: Pontederia paniculata (assembly GCA_001647135.1). Classification (NCBI taxonomy): domain Eukaryota; kingdom Viridiplantae; phylum Streptophyta; class Magnoliopsida; order Commelinales; family Pontederiaceae; genus Pontederia; species Pontederia paniculata. The sequence goes on along the minus strand of LTAE01003113.1, from coordinate 3,962 downwards.
ATTCATGACTAATTACTTAATTGAAACTCAAAATCATGACATAAGCAGCCACAGCCAATTATACAATTTTGAAAATAGGTTTCTGATTGTATCTTTCCAAGTTCTAGTTGATGTATTTTTATAATATATTATATTTGTAACATAATATTATATATAAAAAATTATGATTAAAAAATATGGTTTCTAGTGGTATTATTAAATGTTGCATGTTTCGTCGTCTGACCATGAAATCTTGACCTTTATGGCATTGTGTTTTTTTTTCTTCGTTTTTTATTGTTGTTGTCTAAATTGGTTTTCCCGGCCTACCTCCAATTTCCTGCTGTCATAATTTTCCCGTGCTTTCAAGGCTGTTTACTTACTCCCAAGTTAAAATTTGTGGAAGGACAGAAAAAAAAAAACAGATAGAAAGTGTAAGAACAAGCTGATAGGAAACGCATCTATGCATGCTTTGACGCAATCAAATATACACTTCTAAAAAAATGCATAAGTGCAATTAACACGAAATATTAATCAACTTATAATTAATTTTAGGAGTGATAGTGAATTGGGTTAGATTAAATTTAAAGTAAAATTCGATTCAACTAAATAATTAATAATTTTGAATTAGATTAAAATAAAATCTGATAAAACCCAACTTAAAATATATTTTTATTAGTGTTAGGTCATCTAATTGAGCTAATCAGTTTTTGATTCTTTTTTGTATATTTAATTGTTTTATAATAATATATTTAAAATAAATATAATGTTGATTAAAATAAATATAATGTTGATTAAAATAAATAAAAATTTAATAAATAAATTTATTTTAAAATATGATAATTTTAGTATTAACTAATTATTTTTATCAAATACATATTATAATTTTCAACATTGAATTTTAAATTATCGAATTATTAAATATTCAATTATTTATTCGACTCAAAATTAATTAAGATTGGATCAAGTTAGAGAAGGCTTCAATTTTCTTCTTTGATTAAATCACTCGATCTCTTACAAACCTATGAATTCTAATATTAAGGTTTTCTTCCTTTATTCTTTTGTAAAGTTTATCCACGACTAAAATTAACTCGAATTCCCAATTGCTTAATAATGCGTCAAGGTGACTACTAATAGTGCGATCTTAGTTATAAGGTCAAGTCAAATGGGGTGACATTCGACATAAAAAATTCTATGTTCTTCCTCCTTTTCCAAGATTGATGATCAAATCCATATTGAAACAAAATTCGATTTCACATGACACCACAAGAAAGAAAGAAAGATAAAATGATCATGCACAATTCCAAAGACTACTTTCAATTCTTTACGGAACATTAATTTATACTTATAACAAACTTGACGGGGGTAAGAAGAGAGAAAAAGGTGGAAACGAAAACAACGTCCATTTTAGATGAGGAATAAGAGAAGCAAAAGAGAAGTTGCCTTGCGAAGTGGATTAAGGAATTGTATTAGCCCCCTGATGCAACATCCAATTGGAACTTCTTTTCTTTTTGGTGCTCGATTGATGCTTGCCGGATATGCAAACTGTTGTCAATTGGAAGCTCAAAAGTGAAACCGACGTAGTCAATTTTCGTCCATTCCTCCACCATTTGCTTTATATTTCAATAGTTCATCTTTTTTGGGGTCAAAGCGTCAAATGTTTAACGTTAATTTCAATGTCGAACTAAAGTGAAAAGATAAATATAGATTGAATTAATAAATTTAAAAATTAAACTCAGAATTATTAAATTTCGTCAATTCTGAGATAAATTCTATGATAGGCAAAATTTACTTTTGAACAACACTATTAAGGTTACTAGTAGTCTAGTATAAATGGAGCTATTACTCTTTAATGCAATTTTTTATTCAAAATTATAATTTGGATTTTCTTTTTCACAGACATTGGAAACACGCATAAATCCATTATTTGACATTTGACACTTAAAAGTTAAAAACATTATATGTAATCATAATATATGGCAAATCATTCGAGAGTAATTGTAGTTAATTAATTTTTTCGCTCATTTTTTGTTAGACTAAAAATAAGGAAAAAAAAGATAGTTATGATTAAGGGTGGACACGAATCGAGTCGAGTTAGGCCAATGCTTAAATAGGTCAGACCTATTTTAAAATAGTAAACGAGCTAAGCCTATAATAGACTTACAAATTAAGCTTGACATATCTTATTTATTAAATTAAAAAAAATGACCTAACTTAATAACTTATTAAGTTATATTTATTAATTAATAAATATATTTTAAATTATTTTTATAATATAAAAAATATTAGCACTTTAGCCTTGTACATATCTAACACACTAAAATCAATAATAATTTTAAATAAAAGTAATTTATTGTACCTTTTTCAACATCATATTTGTTTTTTTAATCAAAATTACTAATAATTTTGGCTCATATACTAAATACTTTTTAAGTTTTATAATATATATTAATTATATAAGTTGACCTTATAAGTTAACAAGATAGACTTACTATAGACGAGTTAAACCTCTTTAAATAAAAATGTCAAATCTTAATTTTAAGTATGACTTATTTATTTAAAAGACGAGCCGAACAAGCTAAGTCACGGAATGCTCATAAACGATTTAACTTATTTTCAGCCCTAGTTATGAACGTTCGACAAGAAGGGGTTAATCACGTTTATCAAGTGCAACATTTTTATCGGACAATTTGAAAGCAAGTCATTAATTGTGAACTCGATAATGTTTATTGACAATATGATACTCATGCTATAATTGAATCTATTATTTAATTGATTAATCTGATATTGCAACGACGGTAACTAATTCGCTTGCATTATACTTTGTTTCCTATAATAATAATAATAATAATAATAATAATAATAATAATAATAATTATTATTATTATTATTATTATTATTATTATTATTATTATTATTATTATTATTATTATTATTATTATTATTATTATTAAATTCATTTATTTATTTATTATTAATTATTATTATTACTGTTGTTGTTGTTGTTATTGTTGTGAATACGAGGTGAGAGAGACAATGTCGTAAACAAAGAAAGATACACGAGAATTTTTTAGATTTATTTTTAATTGAGCTACATCGATTAAATTTTTTTCTTTAATAAATAGTAAAATAATCTAAATTTTAAGAAGTTTATATAAGAATTCTAAAAATAGAAAATAAAAACTCACGAGTCATCTAGATGTCGAGAATTCTGCCTCCGAGCTCTCGTATTTTTTTATATGAGCAAAAAAATAGAGAAAGAAGTTTTCCAAATGAAAAGATTAATATTTTCATATGAGCAAAAAAGAGTTAAAGACTTGGATTTTGTTCAAGCTACTAGAGGTGTCGTAGACATTTTCATGATCGATACCTTGGATTATGTTCTGATATTAAAACTATTCCGACCAGTGATCTCAAGTTTAAATTGACTTACGTAAAGGGTGCAAGGCTGCAAACACAGGTGGGTCGTTTGAGCCTTGGCTTTTCAACCAATTAGGAGCCAATATCTTGCCTTCTTACGAGGCGACCAAAATGTCAATTGACATTCCATTCCACAAGACCCGTATTATTTGTTTATTATCAAGATAAATTTCGTGATATTATATACATAGAATAATCGAAAAGTGCATTACCAAATATTCGAATCAGGACACCAATAAAAATATAATCAATGCCGTTTTTTCATTATTCCCAAACATCTATTCCCAATTCTCATTAGATGATATAATTACGTCTTTGTCGAAATAATGATATATATGCATCAATCAATTTTAAGTTGGTTATTAATTAGAACTTTGATTTGATCAAGCATCTGGATTACTTTTTATGTATCTGAATTAACACCATTGACCTTTCTTTTGACCAAAAAACTTGCATTTTATTATTACTTTCTAATGTCGCAACTTGCATTTCCTTGTTAAGTCTCGATTATTCCAATATTATCCCTTGTTTAAGACATAAGAAAAATAGCACAATAGTATATATAT